>APFE030036521.1:216463-233602 GCA_000404065.3 Pinus taeda
TGGAGATCTAAAGAAATAGATGATTCCAATGTGGAAACATCTAGCGAACATAATTGTGCAATTACACCTTTTCGTTCCTTTTTTAGAAGCTTTGTCATACCATTAGAGTTGATTATCTTTCTTGGTTTCCCTGCCATACCCCTTAATACAACTTCCTTACCTTCCATAGAAAATTTCATGAAAAGTTCTTGAAAATTAAAAGCTATTGTACCCAAGGATTGTAGCCATTGGACTCCTAATACAACATCAACACCTCCTATTGGAATGGAGAGCATTCGGCTAATCAATACATATTCTCCCATGGATAGCTTGATATTATGGCACTTTCCAGAGCAATTTATTGTTCCTCCATTTGCAACCATCACTTGACACTCTGGTGCTGGATATAAGAAGCAATTCAATTCTTTTGCTACCTTACAATGAATAAAATTGTGGGTACTTCCTGAATCAATCAACACTATTACCTTTTTCTTCTTGATTTGTCCTTCTATCTTGATGGTTGGAGGAGTGGTAATTCCCGCCAATGCATTACAAGATATGGTCGGATTCATTTGTTCTTCATCTAGGCTTTGTTCCTGGAGTATATCCTCTTCTTTTGACCTTCTTGCTCCTTTTCTTCTTCCTCTTCACAATCTATGTAGAATAATTTCTTCTCAGCACACTTATGACCTTTAGTGTATTTTCTATCACAACTGTAACAAAGCCCTTTTGCTCTTTTTTCTTCCAATTGTTGTGTGTCAACCTTATAGGTTGTGGAAGACTAGGGGCAACAACACTTCCGTCTTTATAGTTGTGAGTGGTATGCTTCCTGGTTGCCATAAATTTGCTTTCCATTTTTCTTGCTAACCTGAATGCCTTCTCTAATGAATCAGGTTCCCAAAGGCGAACATCATGTTGGATATTATCCTTTAAAGACCCTATGAACACATCAATCCTATGCTCCTCTGGAATATCTTTTACCCTTATGTTCAATTTTTGGAACTCCTCAATGTGCTCCATATTGAACCCTTTTGTTTGAGACTTATCAATTGGCTAAAAAAAGTGTTGCTTTTTGTATCCTCATAATGTGTTGTCAATTCTTCTGCAAAAATTGCCCAAGTGATAATTTTTTTTATGAGAGCAAAGCCATTGATACCATACAAACTTATTTGGTTCCAAATATAACGTTTCAATACATACCTTTTGTGTGTTTTGCACATTATTGAGATAGAACAATTGGTCCATCTGTAATATCCATGTTGTCGGATCCTTGCCATCAAACTTCCTCATATCGATTTTTGGAATATGATGGGTCTTCGATCCCACATTAGAGTCTATGGAATCATGATTAAATTTCTTTTGTTCTCATCATGAGTTTCCTTTACTACCCTTTCACCCTTAGTGACCATTTCTTGTAGCAGCTTATTCATATTTATCTTCAATTCATCCATGTATGTCTTCAAATCTGTGTTCAAATCGCCCATGTCTGTCTTCAAATTTGTCTTCCAATCATCCATCTTAGCTTCCATGCCATTCATCTTAGCTTCCACGCCCTTTATCTTAGATTCCATGCCATTTATCTTATCTTCTGTTAACTTTTGTGAGGCTGACATTTTTTGCACTTGGTCTTGTAATTTTGATATATCATGTAGCATTTCTTCCTCTTCTTCATGAGTCATGCTAGAGCTTTCAGGTTCCTACTAGGTGTTTCCATTTTATTTCTTTGGGGCATCAATTACTGATAATAATGCTTCACTATGCCCTTTGAATTCCTTCAAAATAATTTTTCAAACCAAGCTTAAGCAAACATTTAAAAAAATATACACACATTTTCTCACTTTGTAGGAGCTTGATATTGCCTCTGATGTATCTTTGTAATTTCGGATCATCCAATTCTGAAATTGGGACTTGTCATAGCCTTCTATGTCCTCTTTCCAATGCCACCAGTCTGACCCCAATTGGATTCTCCAATGAATAGTTGTGCCAAATCTCCCACAGTGACCGGATTATAGACTAATTCAGTAGAGCGAACTTGTACGACCTGCCATGTGTCCATGTTTTGACCTTCGGCTCTGAAAAATACATACAAGAAACAACAATCCGTCCTCTTTCTGTACCTTCTTACGAAATTTCAATCTGATGCTCAGAGAGACAGTTATGACAATTTTCCCCAGGTCACCTGTTTTGAATGTAATTCAGGATTCTGTAAAAGGACCAACTTCCTCAGTTCATATCTCCGAAAAAATAGTGCAAAAAGCTCTGAAATTTGGACCTGAGATTCAGTGCGATGTCTTGCAAATGGGTTTTGTTTTTATCTTCTAAAATTTCGCAGAAAGAAAGGTATAGTGCAAATGCCACAATGACCTGTTTGGAGCAATGAAACCCTAGAATCCAAAGTTCTGATACCAAATGTTATGAAACCAGCTCACAAAAATATAGAAAAGAGAGATCAACGGCTTAGAAGTCAGCATCTTTGAGGGGGCAACCTCCTTTACATTACACAAATGAATAATTCTTGGATGGTTGAAATGATAAAACCTCCTTTCTATATATAGGAGTCTAAGGAGTCACAATATAACCCAGCTGACCTAACATAATAATATAAAGCCACAAAAATAACAATAGAGGGATTCTATGGGGCACAGTAATAACAATATGAAGACAATAGGGGCACAACAATATTAATAATGGGTATAGCTACAATAGTAATGGGGTAATCACTAGTATTATAGGGACCCAACATGTGCATTATGTAGTTCTAGTACTGTCACATGTGTATTCGTTGTTTTGTACTCTATGTAGTACATGAATTGTGTTGTGTTGTATGTCAGGTGTAGGTACATGTATTGTGTGGTGTTGTACATTGGGTATAGATGTATGTGTTGTGCTGTACATCAAGCATAGGTGCATGTGTTGTGTTTTACACCAAGTGTTGGTGTATGTGTTGTGATGTACATTGTGTATGTGTACATGATTGAGGAAAATAAAAGGCACTGGGTGATTTTGGGTGTGGCAACAAATCTGATGTGCATACGAAAAGGACAAAGGATAAAGGTAGAAGCTAAGATTTATTAAAGGATAAGTATCAATATTTTATTTAAGTTTTTATCATGCATGTGATTTATGATTCTGGTCTATGATGATTACATGTGATCTATGACTCTGATTTATGATAGTTACATGTGATATATGATTTTGATCTATGAAGATTGTGTTTTGAGCTAACGAGATGTGATATGTTTATACATGATGATTTGATCAACATCTAGTTTGACTTGTTGTGATAGGAAGTGAGCAGAATTGCAAGTGTACCTTATTGACGAGCTACCAATGAGGTACGATGTGAATTTATTTCAATTTATTTTAAATCTAATGGAAGTTATGTGATTGGTATAGGAAGCATGGAGATTCTTGTTTGGGTGGTTGAAACTAACTGCAAGGATTCACAACAATAATAAAATGAATTTGAATAGGAAATAGTATGCTAGTAAAGCACTTCAGGAGTAAGGCCATTGTGGGACATTGGTGCCCAATAGTATCCATTTATTTAAATGAGAATGCCATGAATGGTCTGATAGTTTTTAGGTAGGTATGTGTCTTTTGTTTTTACCTTCTGATGCAAGGAAGCCTTGCCAAGGGATGGATCGTCTGGGACAGGGGATGCTGAGGAACTTGGAAGGTGAGTGACTACATGGAAGGCGGTGACCCGATTGCTTGAGGGACTATGTTGTAGATAAGGGAAGGCCAAGGATGGAATTTGTTTTGTCATTAGCATTTCCAGATGGAATAATATGAAAGTTAGCAGTGTGTCTTGGAACAATGAGCCTGATAAATATTCACTGAGAGGACAACAATGTAAAATTGTATCACTAGACATTGGATGCAGATTTCACTTTGGCAGTGGATTTTGGACTTCCTGGGAAGGAGGTGAATCTTGGTATTACTTTTGAGGGTGAGGTGTGAGCATATAGATTCCATTGTTGTAGATACATGCATCATATCCTTTTATTTGTTGGTTGAGAAAATGTGCATATGTGTATATTATTGTAAATATTGTGTCAAGCTGGATTTATAAATCTCCATAGAGTATGATTATTTTTTGGTTCAAGAAAATGTGCATAGGTATATGTGGTTATTATAAATACTGTAATGATCTATGTTATAAAGCTCTAGTAAACGTTATGATTTTCATATCTTCACAAGTCATTATAAATACTACAATGAGCTATGTTATAAAGCTTCATGGGAAATATGTTTTGTTTTTCAGTGGTTTTTCTAGTTGTAGGTGTCATTGAATACCGAAGATGTTGTTCCCCAAAGGGGAGGGTTCTGTAACAACCCTGGTTAAAAATTCATGTAAAAAAAATATAATACCATGGTCATGGGACACATATTCCAAGTTGAATGGTGGGAAAAAAATCCTAGTGGGTGTTCATTTTGGTTATTATGGCTAAAGGGAAATGGCGAAGGAAATGGAAAATTCTTTGGAAACACAAGAGGCATTAATTGGAGTTTTACTTATGAAAAAAGGAAAATAGGAGAAAAGGAAGGTGAAAGGTCATAGGTTGCATGTGAGGAGGAAAATGAGGGAAAATAATGGAAAATGAAGAAAATAGAGGCCTCATTGATAAAAAGGATTAAGAGGATCAGTTGGTAACCTTTTGTCAGTTCATTGTTGGAGCTATCTCTCTATTATCTCTCTCTCACCTCTAGGACACACATGATTTTCTTGGAACACTTCAACATTTGATTAATAAAACAAAAGAAGGTAAGAGGAAGTAAAGATCAAGAAAGGAAGAGTAGAATAAAGTGGCTACAATGGGATTATTTGTAGGTATTGAGTTGCATGTATGGTTCCTTTCTAGTTTTTCCATGCATGTGTGTATTTGGTTCTCTTGCTATCATCGACATGGGTTTTCTAGGTGTGACAATGTTTTTTTCATCCTTGCATTTCCATTTTCGAATAGCCATGGTGTGATAGGGTTCTGATGTTTTGGTTGAGATGAATTTTTGGATGGATTCAAAGATGCGTGAGGTGGATTTCTGAATGAAAGAACACATGGTCTAGTGATACCTGAACCACACTACGAATTATGGTAAAGCCACTAGCCTAGTGACCCTTGAACCAGACTGTGGGTTCCGATAAAGCATTGTATGCATCGGTGGGCCTAGGAATCCTTGACCGGTGAATGAAAGGATATATGGTAAATCCTAGAGGTGGTTTCCCTTGATCAGGCCTAGGAGTCCTTGTTAGTTAATGGCAGGATATATGGTAAAGCTTGGAGGGTTGTGTCATGATTATGGCATAGTGATCCTTGGATCAGACTGTGGATTGCAGTAAAGCCTAGAGACTAGGAGACAGGAAAATTCCGCATGGGGTAGGTGGAGAAATCCGATGGCATCCATGCTTATTTATGGCATAGTCATCTAGTGAGGATTACGATAAAGCTTGATTCTATTAATGAGGGTGAGGCAGTTTAGCCTCGAGAATCCCTGGTTGGTTCTTTTGGTTTGACTCACACATTCCTGCTTGGAGTATGGTATGGGGGTGATTGGCTAAAAGAAAGCTTTGGTTCATCCAATATATTGTCGAGTGGTACGTGAAAGTCCCAAACCTGGTTGTCTTACACATTAATTGACAAGAGTTCCTTCTCCTTGGTATTTAATTTGTAAATGTATCGGTTCACATGTAGTATTGATGGCTATTGTATCCTTTTTATTTTTGTTGGTTATGTGCAAGTTATGAGCATGTTTTATGACAATTATGATGTATGAATCTCATCATGTTTTGGTTGATAAATGAATTAAAAATGAATATATGACCTAATAGATGATAATTCATCTAATGTGATAAGGCATCAATGCTTCCTTATGAATCTCAGATAAGTATGAGACCCCTACGCCAAGATATGTTGTTATGACGTGTACATTACCTGTGCACAATGTGTTCAACAAAATGTCTATCATGGTTAAGATTTGTTAGTTCAATTCCTTGATAAAGTTTTTTATTGAAGGCTTTGTCTTGGTGTCATTTATTTTCTTGGAAAGTCCCTTCAAGTTCCAGTAAGTGGTTTGGAGACTAGCCCTGAAAAAGTGGCTCAAATCTTGCAGTCTCTAGCTGATGCAGGGCTGCCAGGCTGCAAACCAGGATCTTCAAACTCAACCTTATACTGCAATTACCATTCCAAATTATGCCTTTATATGCACAGTTAAAAAATATTAATGACACTATGTGCTCCTACAAACAAATAAAGTTCCTAATCATTCTACGCACACAGGTTCATTAACCAAGGCAATTACTCGGCCCAATGTATGCGCAAACCAGATTTATTACGCACACAACCCTCAACGTGCAGCAATTATAATCGTATCAACCTTCAACCGTGGTTATGAAGCACACACAGAGAGGGCTTACGGGTTCATGAATCCACCGCATTTCTAACATCCAGATATATCTGCAATTTTCAATTTTTGTCAAATTTCAACCTTAATTTCATGAACAATCAATCCACACAAGCTGTATATATATGAAAGAAACTCCGCGCAACAGTATCTATATGCCCATCGATCATAATCCATGCAATGGTTATATGATTATACGCACAGCTAGGCTCTGCCGCCAAGAATCTCCTTCAAGCCAGCGCTGAAAAATACGCAGGCCCTCCTTTAAGAACTCAGTTTGACACGCCCGGCTCCTCTCTAAACCCTAACTCAGATTCAACAAGCACGCATATCATCAGTGAATATTCGCTTCAATTGAAGGAAAACACAAGTAATGGAAATCGATTTTCATGCATCTGTTTTTGTTTGAGCTCCTTGGATTTCTTCCACAGCGCCGAGGGGAAAGGTTTATTCTGCCAGACCATGTGGATAATCGGTCCAAATCAATGCGCTGTCCATATACACCGCTCTATATGTTATCAGTTGCCTACATATAACAAATGGTGTTGGCCAGATAAGCAGGATTTATGGCCCTTTACAACTGCCCGAAGGCTCAGAGACCTCTCACACTCTATCTCTCTCTGTTCTCCCTGTTGAGAGCTTAGCTGCCTCCTTGTTTTATACATAATAATGGATACATACAATAGATTTTCTAGACCTTATCTCCCAGGAAAAAGTAGGATTTTTCCCTTTTACATAAAGATTTAAAGTTGGAAACTTTATTCCCTATTTTTTATCCTAATTTTAACTAAGAAAAACATAGAAACCCTATCCCCATTTTATTCCATATTTACAAATGAAGATATTCTAGATGCTTCTGCATCATACACCCAACCTTAAAATTAATCATGATCTCCTGATCATGTGACTGGATCCCATACTTTGTGCTGCAAGTTTCCATTTGCCGCTGCTTTTGTCTGTTCTTCTTCTCCAGGTCTCCACACTTTTTGCTGCTTCGCTCCACTAGCTGCACTTTCACAATCTTCTGCCATCTTTCTTTTACTGTTGCCTCTGCTGCTTCTCTTCTTTGCTGATGTCTTCCTTTGAGACCCTTTCAACATGATTCTTCTGATTAAATCAATTTCTTTGTCCAATAAATCTTCAGACTGCTGATTTCTTACTTCTATGCTTGTTTCTGTTCTGACTGCCACCCAATCATCCATGCCCTCTTGTCTTCTGGAACAGAAAACCTCTTCTCCCTTCATTTGACTGATTGAATGAGTCAAATATTCACAAGTACCTGCAACAATACCTGCATTCACAAAACACTTGTTAAAATAAAAGTCATAAGGCATCAGTGCCTTACTTTCCTCTGCCAGCATTTCAGTATACTGATCCCAATCATTCTTGAGATTATCACTCAATCTGTCCTCAGCATCATCTTCTCCGAGAATGCATGTGTATTTTGGTTCATAAACCTCTTTATCTTCACTCATCTCCGCCATTATATTCTGGATTCTTATCCTCTGTACTTCTAGTCTCTTCTCTAGAACATTTAACTCCTCCCATAAATATGTCATCTCCTTTGAGAAGATTTCTGTACAATCTTCAATACTTTCACAATCCCAGATTTCTATTGTTTCCATCTCATCACCTGCATATAAACTCTCAGTTTGCACAAAATGTTCAACAGTATCAACTATTACTTCCCTTATCCACGCTTCAAACTGATTCGCTTCTTCCGCATCCACAAGAACTTCCTCTTGTGTTGTAACAATTTCATACGATGGCACATCCTCCTCAACACCTGCAAACATACACAATTCATCAGCTTTAAAACCACAAGACTTTTTAGTCTTGACTGCTTTCTTGAGCACTTTCCTTTAAACATATCTGCATGTGGGATTTTCAAACTCCAACTCTGGCGCAATAATTCTAAGTCCTTTTTTCAACAAGGCAATCAGAATTTGCCTCAACCTCCTCTGCAATTGTCGCTAGATCACTCTCTTTCCCTTCAGTGGGAAGAGCCATTTTCCTTTCTGCTTTTCCTGCTCCTGCAGCCGTTTTTCTAGTACCTGTAATTGTGCCTTTATTTCTGCAATCTCTCTTTCTCGAACTTCTGCAGTCATCTCATCTCTGTGGCATTTCTCTGAACCTTTTCCTCTGTCTCCTTTATGACTTTTAGTAGCCTTCTCCATCACCATAAGTTCTTCAGCTATGCGTTCCATGAAGCCTCTGCCACAGCAAGCTCTCTTGCTGCCACTTACCTCACCAATCCTTCCCTCCAGATCTGACCTTTTGGTAATCATAGTTCCTCTGCTGGAACCTTTTGAGCATCCTCCACTGCTCATGTAGGCTTCTCCCATCAGCAACTTTATTCAACCTCTGTTGAATCTTTAGGTTTTGCCAGATTCACTTCTCCTTCTTCCCGCTGAGATTTCTTCACTCTTCCTGTAAATCAAAATTCATCAGTTTGAAAATCATCACATGCAATTAACAAAAACACTTGAACCTTCAAAAAGAGCTACTCCGGCTCTGATACCACTTGATGTAGGGCTGCCAGCCTGCAAACCAAGATCTTCAAACTCAACCTTATACTGCAATTACCATGCCAAATTATGCCTTTATATGCACAGTTAAAAAATATTAATGACACTATGCGCTCCTGCAAACAAATAAAGTTCCTGATCATTCTACGCACACAAGTTCATTAACCAAGGCAATTACTTGGCCCAATGTATGCGCAAACCAGATTTATTACGCACACAGCCCTCAACATGCAACAATTATAATCGTATCAACCTTCAACCGTGGTTATGAAGCACACACAGAGAGGACTTACGGGTTCATGAATCCACCGCGTTTCTAACACCCATATATATTTGCAATTTGCAATTTTTGTCAACATTCAACCTTAATTTCATGAACAATCAATCCACACAAGCTGTATATATATGAAAGAAACTCCGTGCAACAGTATCTATATGCCCATTGATCATAATCCATGCACTGGTTATATGATTATATGCACAACTAGGCTCTGCCGCCAAGAATCGCCTTCAAGCCAGCTCTGAAAAACACGCAGGCCCTCCTTTAAGACTCAGTTTGACACGCCCAGCTCCTCTCTAACCCCTAACTTGGATTCAACAAGCACGCATATCATCAGTGAATATTCGCTTCAATTGCAGGAAAACACAAGTAATGGAAATCGATTTGCATGCATCCGTTTTTGTATGACCTCCTTGGATTTCTTCCACAATGCTGAGGGGAAAGGTTTATTCTGCCAGACCATGTGGATAATCGGTCCAAATCAACCCGTTGTCCATATACACCGCTCTATATGTTATCAGTTGCCTACATATAACAAACGGTGTTGGCCAGATAAGCAGGATTTATGGCCCTTTACAACTGCCCGAAGGCTCAGAGACCTCTCACACTCTATCTCTCTCTGCTCTCCCTGTTGAGAGCTTAGCTGCCTCCTTGTTTTATACATAATAAGGGATACATATAATAGATTTTCTAGACCTTATCTCCCAGGAAAAAGCAGGCTTTTTCCCTTTTACATAAAGATTTAAAGTTGGAAACTTTATTCCCTATTTTTTTATCCTAATTTTAACTAAGAAAAACATAGAAACCCTATCCCCATTTTATTCCATATTTAAAAATGAAGATATTCTAGATGCTCCTGCATCACTAGCACAAAATAAGCTACAAAAGACTATAGTCTCTCCTTTACAGGCATTTTTAGAGCGACTGGAGGGTCCTAGTTGCATGCATTCCCATGTCATGGGAGTGACTAGGGGTTTATTTCGTTGAAATTCTATGTTAATTGAGGGGTTGGGCACCAGGAGTGGTAGATTAGCTCCTGGGGGTCTTGTAGCACCTAAGGGAGGTCTGTAAGATGTTGGTTTGGCAGTTCCACTTCCTTAACTACACATAGGGAGTTGAATCATATCATATTAACTCTTCATGACATGTTTACTTTGTGTACAAGTTATCTTGGGTAAATGTGGTAGGAGGGTGTTACATTTAATTTCTACAGACTCATGGATTACTGCATTTTGGAGTGTTTTTCTACAGTCTCCTTGCAGTGATGTGGCATTTTGTGCCCTAACAATGTAATTTTGCTTCCACTAGTAGGATTTTAATACCCCCTTGGGAGTTTGGCTATTCTGAGGAGATAATTTAGGCAGTTAAATAAGTGTGAGGTAAACTAGGATTTTCAGGAATTAAACTCTCAACATGGAATCTATGCTACATTTGTGGGTCATAGTGGCCTCAATTCCCTACTTTTCTAGGAGGATATAGGTGGTGGTTATCTTACTAATGAGAATGGTGATAATATGAATGATGAGTTGAAGGCTACATTTGGTAATTTTGATGAAAATGATAGTTGGCAGAGCTCTACTAAGAATATCTCAGGATATTTCTCTCTAATTTGTTTGGCCTTCATTCCCCCTTATTGGTATATCATATAATATTTATCCCTTGAGTTTGTAGATTAATACTCTTAGCTTGTGTTTGCTACCAGTGTGGTTTGGGCTCTATGGTAAATTATCTAACACTATAAACTACGAAATGAGAATTGTATCGAGTACCCAGTGTTTTTGAGGTGGAAAAAAATCATCCGATTTTGAAAAGTGTTGATTTAGAATACATATTTTTTTTAGCATATTTTTGACACTTTAAATTTTCTTATGTATCAAGTATAAATTATTTTTAAAATGTTAGTGATTTTCATGTTGATTTTGAAAAGTAATGATGCAGCGTCAACCCCTTTTTTTAAAAGACTTTTTTTTTTTACTTTAAAATTTCTAATGTATTAAGTGTGGATAATTATTTTCTAAATTTAACAGTTTTTAAAGTAGTTATCTTCTTCGTTTCACTTGACATATTTTTTTTAGTGTTTTTCAGGTTTGTATTTTCTGTTTTTGTAGTGAGATCTTTGTCTTTGCATAGTTAAAAAAAAGGTCGATGTTTTAAAGTTTCAATCTTATATATATATATATATATATATATATATAAATATAATATATATATATATATATATATATATTATAGTTAATTAATATTTTAATGCACATCAAAAATGTCACTATAAAAATAAATTTTAATAATTGACATAAAAAATAACATTTGAGATTTTTTCTTTCTAAAATGACATGTCAAATAAATGATTAATAAAAATTAAAGTGAAAATAACATAATACAAATATTAAACTAATAACAACAATAACAGAATACTTATTCTTCTCATAAAATCTCAAAGTCAAAACATTACGAGTATAACTAATTAATAGTTACAAAAACTGAGCTTGATTTCCAAGAATAACTTAAATTTAATCAATAATATCACATAATCCATACTCTTCATCTTCTAGAGTTTCATCATAATTTTTTCGATAATATTTTCTACTTCAGTTTGGTCATTTTCTTCTTTTGATGGATCTTTGATGTTTCTCAATCTCCTAATGTATGCCTTTCCAATCATTCCATCTAATGCTAGTTGAGGTTCCTTTGCATTTTTTGCCACACATGATTCATTAAAATTCCCTTTCCTCAAACCAACTTCTTGCATTGCATCTAGAATAAATTGAAGAGCATTAATTCTTTGTTGAAAAAATTTACACTATACTGGGTCTTTTTCAATGGTAATGCAATTTCTTCTTTTTTCTAGACAACATGCTAGTGTTGTAGCTAATTATCAAGTACAAAAGAAATAATTAATTAAATTAGTATAAACACATAAAAAAAAAATATTGAAATTCAATTTTATGTTATAAAACTTACATGAGTGAGAATAAATCCAAAACTCAATCTCCTTCATTTGAACATAAATCTATAAGATAATTAATCAATGACTGTGATATTTTATAAATGTTAACTATCTCTCCTTTTGCTTCTTTTCCTTCATATGCTATTTTTTTACAACAAAAACGTGAACGAGTACTTAGCTATGACTCTTTCCATTTACCCAATTCAGAAGCATAGGCTTATAACTATCCTCTTTTGTCCAACATTCAACATGGATGAAATTACAATCACTTATAATTGGTTGATCTCCACATCCAATAATATTTGACTTTTTCCTATCACATGAAATAGTAAAAGTTCAATTAACTTGTACATAAATGATTTTTTTAAAATTAATCAAAAATACAATTTCAACGTCTTACCATGTAAGCTGCATCCTTGAGTTTGATTTTCCCTTGAAGCTTGTTAATAACATTGCAAATTGTGTTTCTGAGGGAAATATCACAAATCTCCAAAGTGGTGATGTTGTGACTTCTAGAAACATCGCAATCACTTTACTAAAAGATTGATAAGTATAAGGGTCACTATCATATTTAATGTTTGGGATATTGAAACCATGAGGAATATCTACAATAACTAGGGAATAATACTTTTTAGGTATGCATTTTGCAATGTCTTCATAATCACCTTGTATTGTTTGATATTGGATAGTCTTGAGACCATTCAAAATGAAATAAGTAAGAATATGATCAAGTTCAACATTACTAAGACACTGCTTTGTCAGCCTTTCCATCTTAGATTTTTCAATAAAGCTTCTAAAACCATCTAGTTCTCCATTTGCATCCTTCTACATCTTTAATGAAATAAAAAGATATATGTATAAGTTATAAAATAAAAATAGTATACATATGAATAAAAATGAATGCATAAATCAACATACCTTTTTAAATGCAAGATAAAAATATTTTAGTGTTGATGTAGAACTTGAATCTAAGTAGTTGTGTACAACATCATCCCAACTATCTTCATTTAACAATTTAACCATTTGTTCTTGTATTCTCACATAAACCTTGTGACTAAATAAATAAAGAAAAAAATGTTACTATAGTGATATGTATAGAAAATACTAACAACAACAATATACTACATTTAAAAGAAAATTATAATCTAAAATAAAGTAAAAATAATTCAATAAACTTACTTTAGAAATTCCTCGCACATTTCTTCCAATGATAATTCACCTAACTTCACATGAGATAATATTGGTTTGAAAATATTTTCATCCTTCACTCCTTGTAATGCTCTCCAAGGTGTGATAGTCATATCTTCTAGAAGGAGGTTCATTTCAGGACCTGATTTGCTACTGGTACATATCAATGGTTTATAATTTTTGACCTTCTAGTTTTTAATGCCAATGTTCCCCCACATGTCAAAAATCTCATTAATCAATTCCCATATCTCTTTATTTCTAAATTTCAACTAGAAAATGTTATCCATACCTTTTAATATTTTAGAATTTACTTTTCAACGTTTTGAATTTATTTTTTCCTTAATTTGATAACCTATTTCCACACAACATTCCTTTTGAAAGACTAGACTAACATTTGTCTTATCCCCACCACATTTTCCTTCAAATTTATTATGAATAAATCTAACCCTTTGGATGAAATTCATAGAAATCCTATACTCATGATATGTATTATGATCATGTGCCAATAACTTTGTTTCTGTATCTATTAAACAAACATAAATGATACATTTCATTGTTTCAAAATGTGGGTTATTGCGATATTCCCCCATTACTTTCCTTTGAGATTCTACAGAATGGTTCCCCTATGATATTTATATTCAAAACATATTGCCTTATCAAATGTTTCTTTGTTGGGAACGTTAATTTGATCAATAAGAAGCACATAATCAACCACATGTGCTTATGGATTGTACCTCATCAATGTTTTCAAGTTGTGAACATGCAGATGGTGTGACTTTCTAATTTGATATTTAAATTGTGCTTCATTTGGCTTATAGATTTTGCTGACATTAAGTTGAAATGCAAGACCTCCCTCAATTATGTTTATCTTCATCAACTGCTATTGAATGAAATTTTGTTTTATTTTAATAGTGTCATCCTCTAAATCAACTCCTAGTGTAATGATTTCCCTGCTTCCATTTGAGTTTTCACTAGGATCTTCATTGTTGGCCATGATTTTTTCAAAATGATCAATTTTTAATTTCTTCATCCTATTGGTTATCATATTTTCTTCCACAGAAGTAATCTCCTCATCATCAATTAGAAGGGACACATTCTTGGGCAATTTTTTTGGTATTTTATGGCTCTTCTCCTTTCTAACATTATTTATAATCTCATCCTCAGTAATGACAACATATTCTTTAGCTTCAACTTCAACTTCCTCATATTGAAAAGTAACATGTCTAGCTTTACTAGATTGATCCACTACAGACATTCTTTATTGATCCCTTGTATGTGGTATCGTAGCATCATGAAGTACTCGTTTTTACTTGTTTATCATATCTTCTTTTCACCCTGAGTGGAAACTGTAGACAACATTCATAATATCTCACTCTATAAGATAAATTCCCCCTAACATAATTGAAAGACCCTCAATAAAATTTTGTCAAACAAAATATAATATTCCAATAATAATAAAGTTATAAAAATTATAATGATATAGTTACAATACCACAAAACACATAAATATAAATAAGAATACTTATGATCCTTTGTGCAATACAATTTACGATTTGTTTACATATCCTTGTAGAATCTTCCATTATATCATACATCGACAATGAAAAATGATATCTAATCTTCTCATGTGACTTGAGAAGTTTTGTGAGTACATAAAAGAAGTCAATGGTTGACATCAAACATATGTCTAATACTTTTCCTATCACCTCATAAATTCCACGATCATAAATCATATCAGCATATAGATATATCTGCGGATCTTCTTCTCATTCTCTTTCTTTCACATACCATGCAAATTTTGTGCGCTTCACTTCTTGAGATTTCTTCTAGTATGAAATCAAATTATTTTCTTATGAGGAGCCACTTTCTATATTTTTAGTCATTAGTTCAGGTTGGGTTCATTCAGCAGTATTTGTTGAGGGCCTACCTGTAGCACTAGATGATTTAATTGTTGTCTTTGGTCTAGAAGGATTGAAATAAACCTTCATTGATGCCATTTTCATGTAATACACACACACGCACACACACACACATAGATATAGATATAGATAAGTAAATTACAAAAAAAAAAATCTTAAATAAACAAACAAAACAAAACAAAAATTAAAAACTAAAAAACACCGAAACAGCACAATGTCTATAATAGAACAACAAAAACAAAAAAATTAAAAATTAAAAAAAACTAAAAAATACATCCAGCAACATTGCACAATGGCCCCCTAGTCAGTGGGTTGTTACGTTCGATCCAGCATCTCAAAGAAAAAAATTCCTTAAAAAAAACACATTTTCCCCCCCGCCCCCTGATGGACCGATCTCTGGCTCTAATGTCAGTCTTCCCAATTTGATAGCAATATCTTCTATGTCTCTGGTTTGGTCTTTTCCCAATTCACTGAAGTCATAGGTCATGAAATCTTCTCCTTGTGTAATGATGGAAGGCTAATAATTCACTGAACAAACATCTAATATTTCCGCCTGCCCTGCAATTCATTTGTTTACTGCCTATTTTCAACATGAATAAAACAGGTTATCTATATATATATATATATATAAGGAATTGGGGCACAATTCTTCTACTGTACAAACACGTGAATGTGATAAAAATAACCCATGCAACCGGTGGGCGCACAACCTTTCAACGATTTTGTAATTCATACAATTCCACACAGTCTTCTCACAAGCAACGCAATTCACACCAATTGCATACTGCTACCAAAACCGCACTGTATTAATTTTATGGGTGCAGCGTATTGGTTTATAGAGGCAGCGCACGGAAAATCAATAAACATTACCATTCGAGCATATAACTTGACAATCCACACAGTGTTTAAATTACAATGATTGCATATTACGACGTTGAAGGACAGTGCACTGTGTGTGCTGCGTTTTAGCTCCATGAAATACAATAGTTACCACAGCGCCAATAGAATGCCACCGCTTCCAAATTCTATATAGGCATACAATCACAACCAGAACGGACAATATACGCTCCGTCGGAAATTTAAAACACACCCACTCTTGTATTAAAATCATAAAATTTATGAGCAGTGCGGAACTTCATTATTTTTTACACAGTTCACCAGTAAAATGGTTCACACAGGTCCGCGCCCTCTTTTTCACCCAACACACTTGTTTACATTGAAGAGCTGCTAATTTCCTACTTTTCATACACAAAATAAATTCCTAATTCTAGAATTTACATTAGAGGAAATCTTTCCTCCTTGGCGGCTAAGTTTTTACCTCTTTTTCCTTTTTACTCATAATGTAAATCTTTATTTAGTACAAAAACAACTTTTACCTAATAATTTGAGCTTTTTACCATTTAGTAAGTTTTATTCTCCATGCTAATCCTTCTTTTAGAGAAAATATAGCATGTCTTATTTTTTTCTCCTATTTTTAACTGAGGAAAAAAAAACATAGGAAAAGCAAGCTTTTCCCATCTGAGTGCATGCACCCGCATCAGACTCCCAAGGTTGAAAATGATCATGATCTCCTGATCATGCTTTTTTTTTCTTGTCCGCCTGGATCCCATACTTTGTTCTGCAAGTACCCATCTGTTGTTTGCTGCCTTTCTCCAGGTCCCCATATTTTACGCTGTCTTGTTCCATTAGCTGCGCTTTCATAATCTGTATCTGTTTTCATCTTGCCGCCGCTTCCGTTGCTTCTCTTCGTTGTTGATGGTTTCGGATGAGATGCTTTCAACATGATTCTTCTAATAAGCTCAATTTCTTTGTCCAATAATTCTTCCAGCTGCTGATTTCTTGCTGCCTGCTGAGCTAAGACGGCTTGCTCAGTTTGTACTGTCACCCACTGACTTC
>APFE030036521.1:233673-246008 GCA_000404065.3 Pinus taeda
ATTGGATAGTCTTGAGACCATTCAAAATGAAATAAGTAAGAATATGATCAAGTTCAACATTACTAAGACACTGCTTTGTCAGCCTTTCCATCTTAGATTTTTCAATAAAGCTTCTAAAACCATCTAGTTCTCCATTTGCATCCTTCTACATCTTTAATGAAATAAAAAGATATATGTATAAGTTATAAAATAAAAATAGTATACATATGAATAAAAATGAATGCATAAATCAACATACCTTTTTAAATGCAAGATAAAAATATTTTAGTGTTGATGTAGAACTTGAATCTAAGTAGTTGTGTACAACATCATCCCAACTATCTTCATTTAACAATTTAACCATTTGTTCTTGTATTCTCACATAAACCTTGTGACTAAATAAATAAAGAAAAAAATGTTACTATAGTGATATGTATAGAAAATACTAACAACAACAATATACTACATTTAAAAGAAAATTATAATCTAAAATAAAGTAAAAATAATTCAATAAACTTACTTTAGAAATTCCTCGCACATTTCTTCCAATGATAATTCACCTAACTTCACATGAGATAATATTGGTTTGAAAATATTTTCATCCTTCACTCCTTGTAATGCTCTCCAAGGTGTGATAGTCATATCTTCTAGAAGGAGGTTCATTTCAGGACCTGATTTGCTACTGGTACATATCAATGGTTTATAATTTTTGACCTTCTAGTTTTTAATGCCAATGTTCCCCCACATGTCAAAAATCTCATTAATCAATTCCCATATCTCTTTATTTCTAAATTTCAACTAGAAAATGTTATCCATACCTTTTAATATTTTAGAATTTACTTTTCAACGTTTTGAATTTATTTTTTCCTTAATTTGATAACCTATTTCCACACAACATTCCTTTTGAAAGACTAGACTAACATTTGTCTTATCCCCACCACATTTTCCTTCAAATTTATTATGAATAAATCTAACCCTTTGGATGAAATTCATAGAAATCCTATACTCATGATATGTATTATGATCATGTGCCAATAACTTTGTTTCTGTATCTATTAAACAAACATAAATGATACATTTCATTGTTTCAAAATGTGGGTTATTGCGATATTCCCCCATTACTTTCCTTTGAGATTCTACAGAATGGTTCCCCTATGATATTTATATTCAAAACATATTGCCTTATCAAATGTTTCTTTGTTGGGAACGTTAATTTGATCAATAAGAAGCACATAATCAACCACATGTGCTTATGGATTGTACCTCATCAATGTTTTCAAGTTGTGAACATGCAGATGGTGTGACTTTCTAATTTGATATTTAAATTGTGCTTCATTTGGCTTATAGATTTTGCTGACATTAAGTTGAAATGCAAGACCTCCCTCAATTATGTTTATCTTCATCAACTGCTATTGAATGAAATTTTGTTTTATTTTAATAGTGTCATCCTCTAAATCAACTCCTAGTGTAATGATTTCCCTGCTTCCATTTGAGTTTTCACTAGGATCTTCATTGTTGGCCATGATTTTTTCAAAATGATCAATTTTTAATTTCTTCATCCTATTGGTTATCATATTTTCTTCCACAGAAGTAATCTCCTCATCATCAATTAGAAGGGACACATTCTTGGGCAATTTTTTTGGTATTTTATGGCTCTTCTCCTTTCTAACATTATTTATAATCTCATCCTCAGTAATGACAACATATTCTTTAGCTTCAACTTCAACTTCCTCATATTGAAAAGTAACATGTCTAGCTTTACTAGATTGATCCACTACAGACATTCTTTATTGATCCCTTGTATGTGGTATCGTAGCATCATGAAGTACTCGTTTTTACTTGTTTATCATATCTTCTTTTCACCCTGAGTGGAAACTGTAGACAACATTCATAATATCTCACTCTATAAGATAAATTCCCCCTAACATAATTGAAAGACCCTCAATAAAATTTTGTCAAACAAAATATAATATTCCAATAATAATAAAGTTATAAAAATTATAATGATATAGTTACAATACCACAAAACACATAAATATAAATAAGAATACTTATGATCCTTTGTGCAATACAATTTACGATTTGTTTACATATCCTTGTAGAATCTTCCATTATATCATACATCGACAATGAAAAATGATATCTAATCTTCTCATGTGACTTGAGAAGTTTTGTGAGTACATAAAAGAAGTCAATGGTTGACATCAAACATATGTCTAATACTTTTCCTATCACCTCATAAATTCCACGATCATAAATCATATCAGCATATAGATATATCTGCGGATCTTCTTCTCATTCTCTTTCTTTCACATACCATGCAAATTTTGTGCGCTTCACTTCTTGAGATTTCTTCTAGTATGAAATCAAATTATTTTCTTATGAGGAGCCACTTTCTATATTTTTAGTCATTAGTTCAGGTTGGGTTCATTCAGCAGTATTTGTTGAGGGCCTACCTGTAGCACTAGATGATTTAATTGTTGTCTTTGGTCTAGAAGGATTGAAATAAACCTTCATTGATGCCATTTTCATGTAATACACACACACGCACACACACACACATAGATATAGATATAGATAAGTAAATTACAAAAAAAAAAATCTTAAATAAACAAACAAAACAAAACAAAAATTAAAAACTAAAAAACACCAGAAACATGCACAATGGCCCCCTATCAGCGGGTTGTTAGGTTCATCCAACATACAAAAAAAAAGATTTGTTAAAAAAAAATTACATTTTCCTCCAGCCCCCTTCCTGCTAGGGGGTCATTGTGTCATCGGTGGGCACGTCCGCTCGAGGATCAGTGACCCCCTAGAAGGCAAGGGGTCGATTATAAGAATCACCCACCCAGCCCCCTTCCATATATCAAGAGAGAAGTATTACCTCTATAAAAAAGAGGAGATTTTTTGTTATTCCCCACAATATTTTTGTTTCATTGTTGGGAATTTTCCCTTGATGGAAAAATTGGTAAAAAATAATATATTAAACAAGTAGGAAACAACTATAGAATGGTGCCAACAAAAGAAATTTTGAGACACAACATGTGCAATGGATTTGAGAGCATGAGCATTTCTTATGAATCACTCATTATGGTACAATTTTATATTTATGGAATCATGTAAATTCTACCATATAAATGTACTTTTTACAATTTATTTCTATGTTTGTAAATGGAACATGAACAAGAAAAACATTAAGAATAAGATGACAAAGAAAACATTACCTTAAATAGATTAAGTACTATATTACCTACAAGTGATGAATAAATGGGGCATTCACACAGCTCGAGTGATGACATCACTTCAGATGATGAATGATAATCAAAGTAATTGAAAGTGACTTCTAGTTGTATGCTCTGGAATATGTATTAGTGAAAATCAAATAACTTGTTTAATGTTCTTGACATATTATCCCAATTGTAGCAAGGACATCTTACCAATAAGAACAATTACATATTCATATTTTTTTAAATGTATTGGACATATTATTCCAATTGGATGTTGATATGTTACATATAACTGCAACAATTACATCTTGATTGTACTTTTAGTATTTTGGACCTTTACATTGTCTCGTTTCCTATGACTATGGGTCACTTATTCATATATAGTAAGACAACTTTATTATTTTATTGCATTATACAATGTTGTTAAATGTTGCATTGTATGTGGATGATTTGCATTGTTACAACTAACAAAGGTGTAATTCTTGGATAAAATATTAATGCAATCATTATGTCAAAACATAATAATAAAAATATAAAAAATAATTTTTTTCTAAAAACATAAAACCTAATAATAAATGTTGCCAAGAAACAAACGGTATACTCTGTTTGAAGCAAAAAAAGGCCAAAATAAGTTCCTAGGCATCCTTTTCTGAATTCAAATAGATAAAAAATATTATTATAAAACATATTTGATTTTCTGATAATTAATTGGAAAACAAATTAATTAAAATATACACATATTAGTGCATTGTGTTTTTTGAACTCGCTAATTGGTGCATGCCAAACAATTAGACAACGGTGTATGTTTATGATTCATATACACTTAGTTAATTATAATGCCACACCAATGCACATTTTTTGAAAAAGGAACATTATTTTAAAGGACAACACATGATTTAATGTTTTGTTTCGAAATATTATAGTGAAAATGATTACCATATGCATTGATGCTTTATATATATTTCTTACAATCTTGCATTATATTTATATTATATGCACCAAGGATTATAAACAAACAATGAAACCGGCATCCCATCTCAAATATTCAAATTTCACATCCCTCTACCGAACATGTTAAATATAGGAACTTGTGCACTATATTTGTAAGAGAATCCATGTACCATGTAACGAAATTCATCACTAGTGTATATAACTAACATTGTTTCTTCGTAGGTTTATGCATGCTTACACATGTTGAAAAAAGTAAGTTGTTTATGTAAGACTAATAGATGAATAGATGAATGTTGAGACTACATTATAAAACCGGTACCGGTGATCGGACCAGTTCACCTAATGAACTGGTTTATTGACCGAAACTGGTCTAACCGGGACTGGTTTGGTCTAAACGAACCGGTTTAAAAAAAAAACATTAAATAATTAATTTTTAATGAAACAAAACTATTTTTAAGATGTAAAACCATGATTCCAAGCCAATAGAGACAAAATATGCAAAGTTTGCTCATTTATATACCATGTAAAGGTGAATATATCAAATCGCACGGAGTACAATACATATCATCGACAAAATAACAAAATACATAAGAAATGAGGCTCTAAATGGCCTATAAAGTCCAAAAACAATGCTGCAAGCTATGAGGCCATTGGCCTATAGTCCTACTACAAGTCTACAGTGTACACATGATCAATCATAAAGTTCAACACCACTACTTGACACAGGATCATCATTAGGAGCTACATAAACATCATCTAGTTTAGAGTCTGAGGATGCCTCAGCCTGATTTGCAAACTTAGTATCAATGCCACCAATGACAATAGAAGTGGGCCTAATGGAAGCACGAGTTTGTCGACCTGCATGACTAGTGCCTTGCATTGGTTCTTTGCCTTTCCTTGATGTCGCTACTGATCATGGTTATGATGCCGCCACATAATTTGCTTCATCCTTCGCTAAAGCCATGTCGATATCAAAATCGGCCTCAAACTCAGGATCTTCAGTCTCTTCCACCCATTTTGATGTTGGACCAATATCATCCAACACAATGGGATCTAGATCAGGTGTTTTGCTCATCATTTGGTTCCTCCTTAGTCGAAGGTTGTATTGCATGAAAAAAAGATCATTTAACCATTTTTGTTCCAAACGGTTTCTCTTCTTCGTGTGTATGTGCTCAAAAATAGACCAATTGCGCTCACACCCTGAAGCACTGCAAGTTTGACTGAGGACTCTAATTGCAATCCTTTGCAATTGAGGACACTAGCCACCAAATGACTCCCATAAATGTGCTGCAAAGAAAAAATACATTAATTAATAACATAGTTTATAATTTGAATTGTAAAGAACGTAAACAATTTTAACTTGAAAAGAAAAACAAAATGGAAATTGGAATTGCTTACGTGGTTGGTCCACATCTCTTGCCATCTTTGCCAAGTTTTTTCCAAAAGTACCACCTACCATGTTGAAAACAGTAAGCTATCTATGTATTTCCAACTGGTCAGCATGGCTAGGACCATGCGCTCCAAGTAATCAATCAATCCAGCTCTAACCTCCCCATCATGCAGATCTCCTAGCCGATTTTTATAGTGATACTTTGGGTTCAAAAAATACCCAGCTACATGTATAGGACGATGGAGTTGATTGTTCCATCTGTTATCAATGATCTCCCATATACGGCCATATTTAGCTAACCTGTCCTTGTAAGCTGCCCGTATCTGCTCCTTTGCCTAATCCATAGCCTCATAAATGTAGCCCATGGCCAATTTTTCCCCATCCACCAACCTTAGCACCTTAAAAAGGGGCTCGGTAATTTTCACAACCTCTAGAGACGTTTTCTAAAAATAAGTGTCTAACACTTTATTTTTGGTGTCTTTTCCATCTAGTCTACGAGCCCACCGAGATTCAGACCATTCTTCAGAGGAAAACATTTTCTGCAAGTTTTTATGTTGATCATTGAGACATTGCAACATGAGGAAGTGAGTTGCAAATCTTGTAATTGCAGGCCTAACAAGCTCTCTGCCCCCAGTGTGTTTCATCATTAGGCTCAATACCGATGAGTGGTTGTAAATGTATTTTGTAATGCACCTGGCATGCTCTATAGTGTTTTTTACCCACTCCACTTTGCTTATATCCTCAAGCATGAGGTCTATGCAATGTGCAGCACATGGAGACCAAAATATGGTCTTATATTTGGTCTCAAGCATCTTTCCAGCAAGAACATAGTTTGAGGCATTATCAGTGATGACCTGCACAACATGCTGCTCCCCAACTTCCTGAATAATGTTATCCAAAAGCTCAAATATAAGGGTTGCATCCTTTACCTTATCAAATGCATTAACTGATTTCAAAAACATGGTTCCTTGAGGGCAAGAAACAAGGAAATTAATGATAGTGCGGTTCTTTCCATCAGTCTATCCATCTGACATAATGGAACAACCTGTTTTGAACCATGAATCTTTAAACTCAACCAAATACTCATCAATGGAAGATATCTCTTTTTGCAAAAGAGCTCCCCTCAAGTCATGCATACTAGGGCCTTTGAAGCCCTTTCCTACAGCTATAATAGAGTCCCACATAGCTTGGTAATAAGGTGGGCGAGCAGCATTAAATGGGATATCTGAATCATACCACCATCTAGCAATGTATTGATGAGAAGTTTCTTTGCATTATCTTTCCCAATGTTGATCCAAAGTGGGTTGAGAACTTGGCTGGGATGAAGTGGGATTAGAAGAGGCAATGTTGGCAGAAGATGAGAAATAACTTTGGAGGTTTGTTCTCTTTATTCCTTTTGATGGTTGGCCAACAGAAGGATGAACATAATGGAAGGGGTCATTGGTGGAAGGGATAGAAGAAGAGTCTTGAATATCATAATCATCATACCCACTCTCTTTCATGGCTTCTAATAATTCCCTCTTCCTTGCAATGTCATCTTGGATGGCCTTCTCCCTGGTCTTATCCTCATAGAGGTTTTCAAGCTTGGAAATGTATTCTACCCTAATAGGACCTAACAGTGCATTTGGTGCATCACATGGCTTTACTTGGCCCCTTATCCTAGCCATGTGTTGTTTCAACCTAAGAATACACCCACCTACAATAGATTTATGGCATAATTTGCATATCAGTTTTCCATCAATTACATCACAATGAGCCCATGCACTGTCCTTTCCTTTCGAGCCATGTTTGCTTGAAATAATAACAATTTGCAAAGAAATCTGCCATTAAAAAAAAAAATTGCAGCTAAGGAACATGGAAAACCAATGATAAATGTAGGGAAAAAAATGCACATGCAAGCTACAAAATTTGATAGCATAGAGCTAGAGAGTTCATAGCATAGATGATAGATCATTGAAGTGAGAAGTTTATAGCACATAAAAAAAAAATCATGGACAACAGACTCAAATGAGGAATTTTCAAGTGCAAATCCTTACCTGGAAATGAAAACTAGCTTCCTTAGCCTCCTCCTGAAGATGGCAACTCCACTGACAGCTACACACTATCTCCAAAATAGCTCCAACTCCAACTCCAAGATGACTGCTTCAGCAAAAACTCAACACTCTCCAAGCTCACAAACAAACTAACAAACACTCAAAAACACTCCAAATCAGTTGTGTGAGACAAATGAGAGTGAGAGGGGCCTCTTATAGGCTTGGAGAGGGTGTTTTTGGAGGGAAAACACCCTCAGTTTCCCCCCCAAAACCCCTAAATCACAATGAAGAGTACGCTTTTTGCAAGTTTCGGTGAGCATGCCTAAAACCGGCTGGTTTAGGACGGAACCGGCCGGTTTGATACAAACTGGCCGGTTTCGTCCTAAACCGGCCGGTTTTTCACCGGTTAGGGCAAAAAATGGGCGAATAGGCCTTTCCAACCGGGTTTTTTGGCCAGTTTAGACCGGTGGCCTTGCTAACTGGCCAATTAGACCGGTAACCGTTTTTTTAGAACGGTTTTGAAAACTATGCCCTCTATATTTATTTATATAACTTCATTTCATTTCCATAGCGAAATATCTAAATTTTAAATCAAAAAATATAATACATTTTTAAATATTAATTTTATTTGTGATTTATTTTGTATCCATCTTATATTGATATTATACACATGAATAGAAACCTATTAGATTTTGTATATTGTTTATTAAAAATTTAATTAATTTTTTGGATCCATTTTTATATTCATTTAAATTATTTGATCTTCAATTTATAATATGTATTATAATGATTAATTTAAGTTGGGCTGCAAATTTTTTCCTTTCTCAAAAAAATTACCATTTATATAATACTCAAAGTATTTAAACCGTTAAATATAGCAACAACTTCTATATATCTTATATATTTAGTAGTTATATAAAACTGGAGAACTTAATATTTAAAAAATATTTACAACTTTTTTATCATTAAATATATTATTTTAATGTTTATTATTTATTATAATCTATAATTTATTTTAGATTTTAATTATAACATTTATTTTTTTAATATTGTTTTGAGAATTTCATTATTTATATAATTTCTTATAATTTGTGTGTTTAATTTAATTTATAACATTTATTTTTTAATAGTTATTATTTTGGATTAAATTTAACCTAACTGTTCACATAGTATTGAAGCTTGAAGCTCCCCACAATAGTCTTGAAGTTAGAAGAATAGGCATGGCCTTATCCATTTAGAAAGGCCACTGACATGCAATCAAAAGAATTTTCATTAATCATTGATACCCTCAGCTCAAGCAATATCATCTTTGTTGATCTAAAACATAGTTGGTGTCACCCATGTGAACTCTTCTGCATACAAGAAAAAGAAAATGAGGATGGCAGGGCCCAACATCTCAAATCATAGTAGTGGTCACTAAGGTCAAAAGTTTGTCTTTATACATGTCTTTATTAGTGCAGTACCACCCATGATGTTATTCATGACACTAAGCCGAAGGTGACTTTAGCTCGGATATTATCCCATCTAGAATTCTAGCATGTTCTTAGGTGTTTTTCATAAACATAATTGAACTGCGAAGAATGAAGAATTGGGCAACAAGTCAACTAAGGTTTGAGGTTTTATATATAATTGAATTAAGTTAGTTGTACGAATCAACCATGTAAAAATGAGAGCTAGTCAAATGAATAAAAATTGATAAAAATAAATATTAAATGTTAATTTATATTAAAAAATTAAATTTAGTACTTAATTCACTTTAACAAAATCAAAGTCTACATAATCTTATTATAAATTTTAACAAAATTAAAGTCTACATAATCTTATTATAAATTATTTTAGATAGTTCCATATATACCATTTAAATTATATTGAATAATTTCACATTTACCATAAAACATGTGCTATCATTTCCTTCTTACCTTTATATATATAAGATTTGCATTTGGAATTAGTATTAATACGGTATTTATTATTTATCTTCAAATTAATAAGAATTACATTTTTATTATTTCTATTTTAAATGCGGAATATGTAATAATTTTTAAATTAATATTTATTCATTTTTGTTTTTAAATTTTGTTAGAACTGAGTAAATAATTTTAGCAAATGTATTTTTTTTTATTGAATTTTTGTTATATACGAAAATAAATTTCAATATTAAAATAAAAAAAAAACAGTATATTTTAGATCATAAAATTTAAAAATTTATATTTTCTATTTAATAATTTTTTATTTTTTTAATTAAAAATTGATAGAAAATTTCTAAAAATCATGAAAAAATTTAATCATTTGTATATGTAAATATTTATATAAATATTTGTTAATTATGATGTGATTAATGGTCCACTAATACCTATATAGTTTACAAAACTTTAAAAAAATAAGAGATTAATCATAATTCTATAATAAACCCCTCTAAACACCTATTTTTTATTTATTCATTTATTTTTAATTTTTATAATCAATTATACATTAATTCCCTGTTCCAATTCTTAAAACAAAGTTTTTCCTTCCATCTATTTCATTTATTATGGTCCATTTTCTAATTAATAAAGACAATATGATTCCCTTATTGTTAATGTCATTTTAGAGTTATCTTTTGTTTAACTTAACTAATTCTCCATCATGAATGTTAGTATATATAGGTTTATTAAGTAATATATATTTATATGCATTAAAGAATTGTATATCAAAACTTTGGTGATCATTACATGAATTTAGGGGTTTTTACCATTTCCCTTGTTCATATATAGTCATAAATGTTAGTGTATTGACTTGAGAATACTATATATATATATATTTGCATTCCAATAGTACTCTTACCTTGGTTTATTAAGTAATATATTTATATGCATTAAAGAAATGTATATCAAAGCTTTTGTGGTCATTGAGATTTTACCCTTTCCCTTGTTCATATATAGTAAGGTTTAGTTTCTCTTTAATATTATTATTTCTATATTTTAGTACTTGGTTTTCATGTGTATTGGATCTATCGTGGCATGTTGTTTAAGTACTTTCTAAGATTTAGGTTTGAACATCACTCTTACACTTTCATTTTCTTTTTGGTATATATTTATATATATTGATTTTACTATTTTATAGTCATTTTATAGTCATGTGTACCTAAACTTATTTAATATTAAATGTGGTAATCATATAAATTTTAGATGGGGCTTCTTTTGTATTTGTGGCATTTTTTTTAAACAATAATGGTGGTTCGACCTAATTGCAGAGGGTGTAATTAGACATTGTCTAAACCCTAATTTCAATGGTTATGATGAAGGTTTGGATGATCAATGGTACATGGTGTTAGGTTTTGATTTTGTTTGCAATTACTATGTTTTATAACATTTCATTTGGTATTGTTTCACTTTGGTTTGTAGATAGAGCATTTCTCTGCTCTACTACCCATTTTTAACTCATCCACCCTATGCAAACATGAATTAATGAAGTTATTTTCTTTCCTTTGCAGTTGGTTTAGTCTTTTTAAGTGAAATTAGGTCACAGATCGAATAGCTAGATAGATATATTATAGGTAATTACTCCAGTTTGTAATTATTTTCTTCTAGATTCTACTAAATTCATATGTATTGGCTTTAACCATCCCTTCTATTTGGCTTTTTATAGGCTCACATAGAGTATTATTTCCTTGGTTTTCGAACCTCCTCAAGTTTTCTCTCCCTTACAAATGTGAATCTCTGATATATGGGTTCTTTTCTTGGATTACACCAAGCGCAAAAGTATTTTCTCTTCAGCTCCTTTAGTTAGCTGAGCTATCACATTTTAAACATATTCTCACCAATTATGGATTCAGGGTTCTTCTATATTTGTGTAGACATTGGTTATAACATTTTCATCTTCTTTTGTTCTTATGCAGTTTTGTTGTGGGATTTTTGCTTTAAATTTTGAGTTTTCCTTGGTCAAAATTTATCTTGGAAAAAGTATGTTCATGGAAAGGTTCACTCTTTTGACTAGTAATATAATTATCTTTTAGGGAATTGTGATTTCCTTATAGCTTATAATATTCTCTCTGTCTTTTACAAGTTAGGGTATGTTATTAAAAACCCTAAACAAAGCATTTTAGCTCTATTTCGACTTGTATTATAATTTTATTTGATGCTTGTTTGTATTTTCTCATGGCTAGGCCAAGTCGTAGTAGTTTTTAATTTTACACCTCACCTCGAGAATAAAATCATGAGGATTTACCTTGTAGCCCCATGTTGAAATAGTAGAGAAGAAATTTCAAGGTTATGTGGATCCTTCATGGACCTGTCCTCCAACATTATTATCCCAACTCCTTTTTTATAGTCGCTCCACACTTGACACGTCATCCTGACCTTTCCCCCCTTGCGATGCATTCAAAAGCACTAAGGTGTCCTAGCTTTGTAAACCTCTGGGATGGTGTGGAAATATGATGAGGCTTCTCCATGCTCTGACTCTACATAAACATTAAACCATATTGTGACATCCTCCTAGAAATAAAATCCCATAATTGTTTTCTTAGCCTCCCTTTGAAATGTCTAGAGTAATTCTTTTGTGCTTCATCTAATAGTGGTAGCTCCTCAAGGCATCCAACGACATTGATTTCCTCCTCTACCACTATTTTTCATGGTGCTTGATCACATGGCATACAAGGCTCGATCCTTCTTACTCCTTTAAGCCCTGAACTTCCAGCCCCATGACACATGTATATCTATATATGGTTTAGTCTTTTCCTGCCTCAGAGTTTGGCTACGACATCATTCATATGCGCCT
>APFE030036521.1:246028-257086 GCA_000404065.3 Pinus taeda
TATATGTATGTATGTATGTATGTATGTATGTATGTATGTATGTATGTATGTATGTATGTATGTATGTATGTATGTATGTATGTATGCATGTATGTATGTATATATGTATGTATGTATGTTAAGATATCATTAGAGGTGATGTAATGCGCATATGAATGATGTCATAACACACACACACACACACACACACACACATATATATATATTCCATGCTATCCTTCTTGAGCTTTAACAAGGAATGGCCCGACCCATTCAATATATACATATGCATATATTACTATAGCATATGGATTATACATTCAACTATCTTTCCTGAGCTTATAAAGGCTTCAACCCATCATGCATGTATATATATGTGATTTATATATATAGTTGAACACTATCCTTCATGAGCTTCGCAATGATAAAATAAGGACAAATAGCCAATTTCTTAATTACATAATAAATAATACAAAAATTTATCCATCCATTTATACTTGAGTCGATTAGGCCAATTTCATGTTCATAATAGTTCATATATCTACTTGCCTCTTTGACTGATAATAAACATAAAACCAAATCATGAACACATATAATATTTCATTCATTTACCCAGGAGTCATAATGCATGTAGGAAATCATATTCCACCATATGTCACAAGTGCTAGGCAAATGCATTGAAATAATACCCAAAAAAAAGATTTAAGCTAACACATAAAACATACGCTTAGCAAGTAATGTACAAAAGCTTGAATATGCACTTATCTTATAAAATGTGTTACAAAACTAATATTGGGAAGTCAAATCTCCACCCAACCTTAGACCAATTAAAACCAAGCCTTTCGTGTAGTAGTCACCCTCGAGCTAAATTTCATAGCTTGAGAATGAGTGCTTAAGGGATTATACCAATGTTATGAGGTGAAGCATGGACTCTTGAGGACCATCCACCTCCACCCACCAGCTACTTACTACAATCATTTTATCACAAGGAATCCATATGTCTACCACCTCTACCCTTCACCTACTTCAATAGGACCTGTATCTCTACCATCACTGGCTACAACAGGGAATCCAGAGGCTCACCTCCAACCACCAACTAAAAAATGGAGTCCAAAGGTATCCCACCTAAACCCTTTTCAAAACAAGGGAAACTATAGGCTCTCACCTCAACCCTTAAATCAAAAAGGGAATCCAAAATCTTATACTTCACCCTCAAATTAGCAAGGGAATCTAGAGCTTAATGTCTCCACCCTTAAAGATTCTTTCACATAGTGGTTCCACCCAATCCTGGGAATCCATAACCCCTATAAAAACTAGGAAAAAAAAAGAGGGGGCTAAAGAACTCTCCTTACTAGGAATTCAAGGAACATGCCACCACCTAATATGTTAAGTGAATGCATAGAAAACCATATCCACCCTTTAGCCTTGCAGGGAACCCATAAACTACTATCCTCACCTAAGAGATATTCTTCCACCTCCAAATACTAAACTAAATGATTGCTCTACTCCTTCCGTTTCAATAGTAGCACAAAGTTTATGCTCCCTTTTCCTCCTGCACTATCACATTTTCCTCCTCTATAGCTCAATCATTTCTTCTCTATCATTTTTCTGATAGTTTCTCCTCTTTTGCTTCATGTCTATGGAATTATCTGCCTAAGTGCATTAAGTATGTTGAATTATAATGTTATGTTCTTGAATTTTATGTTGAGGTAAAATTCCTCCTCCTCGAATCCCTTCTCAATAAGACTTCCCACTATCGTGCTGCAACTATTTTACTTGTGTGGGTAAACCCTCTTATCACCCCTAACCTCCCCACTCAACCATAATTGTTATGTCCTTACTAAGTGGTGGTGGGGATGTGGTTGTGCCAACTCCTCCTCATCACTTCCTGCTGTTTGAATTCAACTTTCCCAACTACCAATGCAACCTATCATCCATTATTTTTCTCTTTTCAGCCTTATGAATTTATCCAAGGAAGGTATGGTTCTTCTATCTGCTTTTCCAGCTCCATTAACTGATGTAACAAGTCAAATTTAAATCATACCTACTAGCCATTCATGGATGTCATAAAGCCTTGTAATAAAGTCCATAGAAATTACTTCCCACTTCCATTTTGAAATTGGAATAGGTTGGAATAATCTAGTTGGGTTATTGCACTCAGGCTCTACTTGTTGGCATTCTATGAAACTGGAAATAAACCAACCATTTCTCCTTTTATATGTGGCCAACAGTAAAATTTCTTGATGAATGTAAGAGTCTTTTGGTAACTTGGGTGACCAAAGTATGGTTTTGAAAGAAACTCCTTCAATATCAATGTTCTTATATTTCCCTCATTTGGTGAATAGATTCAATTCTTGAATCTAATAAACCCATTTTTTTAGAGGAAATATTCCTTGCCATGTTCACTCTCAGAATCTTGCTACAATTTCTCCTTTAACGACTAATATTTTTCATCTTATTGTCCTGCATTTTTTACTCTTTCTTCAATATTAGTTCCATAGGAACTTATGGCTACCATATGGTTTATTTTCACTCTCTTGCTAGGTGCATCTACCACTCTATCATCTTTTCATTTAATGTATTTGATATCGAAATAAAACTCGTTGAGTGTGGAAAACCATCTAGATTACATTGCATTTAAATTAGGCTGATCAATCAAATATTTCAGCCCTTCATAATTAGTCATTAGAGTAAGTCTTATGCCAAACAGATAGTTTCTCCACATTTTTAATTCATGGATGATGACATCCAATTCCAAGACATGAGTTACATATTTTTGTTCATGTTCATTTAACTTTCGACATTCATAACAAACCACTTAGCCTTCTTGAATCAAGACTCCACCCAGTCCATATTTGCAGGCATCTCTGCATGCAACAAAATCCTTCCCAAGACCTATTATTCTTATCACTGGTGCATTAGTTAGTAATTGCTTTAGTTGATCAAAGCTTGTTGCATAGTTAGCTATCCATTCAAACTTCTTCCATTTTCTTTGAAATGCAATGATTGGATACCAAATCTTGGAGATGTTCTTGATGAACCGCTTATAATAACCTACCAGTCCCATAAAGGGCCTAATTTTATCCACATTACTAGGTTTGAGCCATTCCATGATGGGCTTAACCTTCTCTTGATCAACTGCTACTCCCTCCTTTGAGACAATGTGTCCCAAATAATGGATCTATGACTAGAATAAATCACATTTGTTAATATGTGCATAGAGTTTATGCTCTCTGAGAAATTATAGTACTTCTACCAAATTCTCTTCATGTTCATCCATGGTCCTTGAATAAAACAAAATGTCTTAAAAAAAACCACTACAAATGTATCCAGGTAAGGGTGCAACACATTTTTCATAAGGAACATAAAATTTGCAGTGGAAATAGTAAGCCGAAAGGAAACTATCACAAATTCATAATGCCACATATCTTGCTAAAGGTTGTGTTATGGATATCCTCATCTTTAATGTGAACATGGCGATAGCTTGATCTTAGATCAATATTGGAGAAGATTGCTACTACCATTAATTGATTGAATAAATCATCAATATGTGGCAAGGGGTACTTGTTCTTTATGTTCACTTTATTCAGTTGTATATAGTCAATGCACAACTTTAGTGTGCCATTATTCTTCTTCATGAATAGAATTGGTGCTCCCCATGGAGACACACCCTGTCGCCTTATGCAGTCCCTCTTCAATGTCTCCTTGAGTTGTAACTCTAGCTCAATTAATTTGGAAGTGCTCACCCTATATAGAGCCTTGGATGCTAGATTTTCTTGTGCCGTTAATCCAATAGAAGATTCCACCTCTCTATGAGGAGGAAACCCATGTATCTCTTTAGGAAGAAAATCTTGAAACTATTTCAAAATGGGATATTTTAATAGAGTGTCATTGTCTCTCTCCACAATGATATCGTTAGCTTCAATGTTGCTAGAAATTTTCACAATAAATAAAATGCATATTTTCTTGTAGCTTATCTTAGCTTGCATGGTTATGATTATCCTTACTGAAATGGGCTTTAATTTTCCACACAACATCCCTCTTTCCCCACACTCTTCTAAGCACTTGATTTAATTTTCAAATAAATCTAGCTTAGTTTGATGCATGTACAACCAGTCCCTATCCAATAGTACATTATATGCTCATAGTGGAAACACGTTAAGATTTGCAACGACTGGCATGTCATTCAATTCAATTGGGAAATTTCTCATCCAACATTCAACTCTTCTCCATGTCCCTCTTTCCAATTGAACCAACCGAATTTTGTGTGTGGATCCTTAGCCAGTTAACACTCCTCTACAAGTGTTGGGCTAATATAAATGTAATTTCAAAACATAAATAAATTGATTGCAGATCTTACCTTCCATTTCTATTATTGAAGTCTGGTGATTCGCTTGCTTGTTTTCCACTACTACAAATATTCTAGGAAAATTGCAAGACATATCTCCAACAATTTGGCTTCTTAAGCATTGTATAGGCATGGCCCAACATTCCTCTACTATGAATAAAATATTTTGTAGTGATATCCTCCACAAGTCTAACACTTTAGTGTCTCCCTTGCATTTCCCCTATTATGTCATCCCTCTACTAAGATTTATCTTAACCAATTGAAATTGTATTTTCTCTCTTGCATGTGGCTTGGGTACAAGCCTTTTTTATGCCCCTTTCCTTTCTATTTCAGGCCACCTTCCATATTCTAATCCTTCCTGAATTATGGCCTGCGTCTTGATTGTCCATAGAAATGCTTCAATTTCTGAATTGCATCCTATAATGTCTTGTGATCATCAAACTCAATTTTATTGTTGAAGAATTATGGAAGTCCACTGACATACCTATGAATCTTTTTTCTTTCTTTCTCAAGGTAGGGAAGATACCTTAACAATTGTAAGAATTTGGTGGTATACTCCTCATTTAACATTTTTCCAATTCTGAACTCATATAATTCCTTAATACTACTATCAAAGTATCTCTCAGATAGATATTTTTTCTTGAAATATTCCTCAAATTCCTTCCAGGACAACTATTCTTCTTTTATGCCTTTTACACTTCGTAAATTTTCCCACCAACTGTCAACCTTACCTTTGAAGCTGATCGTAGATACCTTTACTTTCATATTCTTAGAATATATTTGAATCTTGAAGAACTTCTTCATCCAAAGAAGCCATGCATCATCATCTTTTTATATCTTCACCTCACCATCAAATGTAGGAGGCTTCACATATTTAAACTCTTCTATAATATAGTCTCTTTCCCTCCTTTATTTATGGTGATATTGATGATGATGATGATGTGTCTTCGGTGAGTATTTTTCATACTATTGCTCATGGGCGCTCGCCCTCTTTTCAGGATTATCCAACAGAGTTCCTCCTTTCACAATTTATTCACTTGACAACTTGTGCCTTTTCGTAGATATGTTTGAATCTGATCGATTCATTTTTTCTTATTGTTCCCTGAAACTTTACCTATTTCTATGACTAGCTCTGAATTCATGATGCTCCTTCCTTTGCAAGTCTAAGAGTCTCTCCAATATGATATCAATCACTTCTACTTAACTTTCTTGTGATTTGATTTACCTTTGCATGTCTAAGTAGTTTCTAAGGTTTGGGTCAAGCTCAAACACCACCCTTACATAATTCATACACATGTTTCATTCTTAGTATCAGTATATATATGCATAAAAATTGATTTTAATATTTTATGTCCATATATGCCTAAACTCATTTGGAATTACATGTGGAAATCATATAAATTTTAGATGGGGTTCCTTTTTTATTCATGGCACACTCTTGTTAAACCACGATCGTAGTTCTACCTACCTGCACATGGTGTAATTGGAAAATGTGCAAACCATAATTTGAATGGTTATGATGAAGGTTTTGATGATCAATGGTACATGATGTTAGGGTTTCATTTTGTTTGCAATGACTATGTTCTATGAAATTTCATTTGGTAATGGTTTTCTTGGGTTTGTAGATCGAGTGTTTCTCTATTCCACTACCAAAGTTTAACTCCACCATCCTCTGCAAACATGAATTAATGAAATTCTTGTCCTACCTTTGAATCTAGTTTAGTTGTTTTAAGCCAAATTAGGTCACATATTGAATTGGTAGACATATATCTTACAGGTAAGGTTTCATTTTTACTTAAATTTGTAATTACTTTTCTTCTGGATTCTATTGAATTCATATGTATTGGTTAACCAAACCTTATATTCTTTTGTTGACGGGGTTGCACAAAGTATTATTCCCATGGTCACTAAACTTCCTCAAGTTTTATTTCCCTTACAAATGTAAATCTCTAATATATGGTTCTTTGCTGGGATTAAACCAAGTGCGAGAAGTGTTTTATCTTTGTCTCTATTATTCAGGTGAGCTATCACATTTCAAACATATTTATTCCAATTTTTGGTTCAGGTTCCTTTTGTATGTGTAGACAAAGGTTATAACATTTTCCTCTTCTTTTGTTTGTGTGTAGTTTTGCTAGATGATTTCCACTTTAAATTCTAACTTTGCCTTGGCCAAAATTTCTCATGGTGAAAGTATGTTCTTAGAAAGGTTCACTCTTTCGAATGGGAAGATAAATATTTTTTAGGGAATTGTGATTTCCTTATAGTTTATAATATTCTCTCTATCTTTTACAAGTTAGGGATTTTTATTAAAAACCCTAGCCATAACGTTTTAGCTCTCTTTTGACTTGCATTATAATTTTACTTTATGTTTGTTTTTATTTTCTCATGACTATTTTATCACGGCTAGGCCAAGCTTCTCATTTATATACTAATTTTTGTATATATTTAGGGTTTTAACACTATTGGAGCATACTACCTTTAATATTTTTGTTATTTTTAATTTTTCTGAACTTCAACCCTAGTTTGTGAGGCTTTTGGCCACAAGTCACCCTCAAAAACTAATCTTTGGTTAATGGATGTGATGGAATTGAATTTTAGTATTACCTTTACATAAACTTATGGTCATTGGAAAATATATATTCTTAAATATATAAATATATAATATATATAAATATAATATATATATATATAATAAATATATAATATTATATATATATATAAACTAACATACTTAAAATTACACATTTTTTTCTCCTGATTACAGCTAGATTGATCACAATTATGGTTTGTTGTAGAGTCAAACCACGGGTTTCAAATGCAGTTATTTCCTTGGGCGAATTTTGAAAAATAAACATTTTAGTTACTTCCCATTGTTAATATTTTTTTTCTTTTATTACCAAACTTAACTCAAACACTACTTCCCTCTTTTTTTATAGGTGCAACAATACTTGAGAAAATTTTGAAACTTTTTCCTTCAAAATCATACTACAGAGCTCATAATATTTAATGGATGTTCGATAGTTCTCTCCATGTTGGGTGTCGTGAACTCTTGGTTGCTACTTTGATTGTGCATGATTCTTTTGTCAAAGACAAGATACTATGGTTCTATTTTTTTATTTTTCATTTAGTTATCATGATATTTTTCAAAATATTTCCTAGAAGGAAGTTTATAAATTGAAGGCTTCTATGTCGTACATGTAACTGTATAAAGAATGAATCTGATAGAAAATATTTATTCAGTTGAAAAAATTTGTTAATACTATGGTCCTCTTGGACCATAACTATAAGTCCAACAATATAAATATTTTTATAAAAATGTAATGGATCTTATTCTTTGCCATTATAGTTCATATAATGTTGTTCCAACAATTTTGTTCCTTTTGTCTTAAATCACTATTCTCAAAAGGTTTTCTATGTTTATTTGTAAAGTGTTCCTCTTTATATATATAATATTATATATATAATATATAATATATATATATATATATAGATATATAGATATTCTGGTATAGTAGTTGTATAATTAACCATACCCACTATTGCAAATTCTTTACCTTTTAAATTATATTTAAAGGTTACATACATTTTTCTTACTTACATACTAAAGTAGCCTTTCCAAAAGCTTTCTTGTAAATAGTTCAACTAATTACTCAGAGATAAATTAGACAATTATATTTTCAATATTTTTAGTTAGATATTATTTCTCCAATGTTTGAGTCTCAACCTTTACTTGTTTCTATTACCTTATTTCTTTTCGTCCTTATATACACTTATATTCGTTATATGTTGTATCAAAAATTTGCTTCAATGCGTTTCCATACTTAATATAGCTATCTTAGAAAAGATCATTTTTGAGCTTAATATCATTGCGTACAAATCATTATTAGTTCCTGCCTGGGACTAATAGCGATCGTTGACCAGTGATTAATTAACTTTGACCAAGTAAAATTTCCCGTACATGTCAGGTTTAAGCCAATGTTTGAAATAAAATTTTCTGCTCAATAGATTTTTATCCAAAGTTTGTGTTTCGACCTCTTATTGCTGGTTGCACGGTATACTTCTCTGAAAACTTAGGCTAAAGAATTTAGAGTCGCCTGTATATTTTTTGAAAACTTAGGCTAAAAGGTTTCGACTCGCCTGCCACGTTTCTTTGTGCATGCCCTACCCCCGTATCGTTCTATTCGGACATCGGCTTGCTGCATCTCATTAAATACGCCCCTTCCATTGTGATTGTGACTCCAGAGATTTTCTGGTTTTGTTTCCAATCTGTGAGCAGCAGGGGTTAAACTGTATACAGTGGCCGCCTATTTATCCAGATCACCTCCAGAGCTGCAGGGAAACAAATATAAGGTATTGTCAGGGCCTGAACCGAATGATTTCTGCGTGCAATTGTTGAACTCTACCATGGCCAATTTCCATTTATCATAGCTTTAAAGGAACTTTTCCATTTATCATAGCTTTAAAGGAACTCTTCTCTGGTGCGGTTTCTGATGAAACTGACGAATTCCGTATTCTTATTTCAGTTTCTTCTAAAAACGATGAATTCTGTGTTATATATATGATGCTATTTGAGTTGGTAAAGTTATATTTGAGTTGGTAAAGTTATTTGCTGCTTTTTTCTTCTACAAACGTTCGGTAAAGAAACCGGGCTTCTGATCAAAATGATAAATTTTGTGTTCTGTTTTTCTTTTAAATAGAATTCGAGTTGCTAATGTTATTTCCTTATGTTTTCTTGTGCAAATTCCTGGAAAAACATTTTGTACAGAAATTGAGATTTTTAGTTCAAATTTCGGCGATTCCTTCTTTATTTTCAGTCAGTTTCTTTTTTTGATATTGGTGATTTATTAAGATTCATTGAACATTTCTTCTCTATTTAGCCGTTTTCAGTCAGCTTCTTTTTTTGAAATTGGTGACTTATTAAGGTTCATTGAACATTTCTTCTCTATTTAGCCGTTTTTGTATCACATATTTCTCTTTTCTGATATTTCTCTGTGGTTAAGTAATTTTTTTCTTCCCTGTAACGCCTTTGTTTGATTGATCTGTGGGAAAAGTCTGCTGCATTAATGCCCTACAGATACCTAACACGGGGATATAGAGACTCGAACCTTGCAATTCCCCATGAAAGAACAATTACTTTACCAATTGGTAACAGCTTAATTCCGGAAGTAAATTGCTGCTTTATTTTCACGTGTTTGGCGAATTTTTCCCCTTACACTTCACTATCTAAAAATAACTAAGTTTTAAATTATGATAAATGCAGAAGCAATGTGTTTTTCCTACTGTTCTTGTGGTCACAATCGCTTCCATCTCTCTTCTTTCTGTATGGACCATTATTTATTATTACTATTACTATTATAATCTATTAGCTTAATTAATATTATTACTATTATACCCCGGCTGCGGGTGAATGACCGTGCAATTAATGAGCAGGCGGCGTCATTCAATGACAAGTGGCGGTTTCAAGAGTGAGCGGTGAGGGGAACTGTCTGCGAAAGCTGGTGAGACGCGACAGTAGCTCTGGTGAGCGCAGCTCTAGTTGTCTGGTGAGCGAAGCTTTGGTTGTCTGGTTGTCCGGTTGTCTGGTTTCGTTAGGGAGAGGAGTACTCAATTCTTGGATGTCTGCCCGGTGTGGGAGAAAGATTGTCCATCAACCTTGGCCCTCAGCTCTTGAGGCCTTGGTTGAGAGCCTGAAACACCTAAGAACTTGGGCTGTCGCTTTAGTATGGGGCGGCACTGTCAATGACCGAATTTTGATCTGTGCAGTGTGGCCGTCTCTTGGGGTCCTGGTTCGAGGGACATTTCTAGGGCGTACTATATTTTCTGGGTGCGGGTCAGGTCAATTAGCTGGGATAATCTCTCCGGGTGTGGTTCTGTATCAGGCCTGGCCTCTGTCCTGGGAGAAAAGAATCGACATCCAGCTCTTGAAGAGTCTGCGTCCTTTGGTTAGTTTTGGCGTTGAATCATGCCACGAGAACGGCAACGTGGAGCCTGTCGGCGTGGTGGCTCAAGAGGTAGAGCCCGAGCAAGAGCCTCGTCTCCACAGTCCTCTGCGTCCTCAGAGGAAATTCTCTCTCCACAAGCTCGCACAGGGAGAGGGCGAGGCAGAGGGCGGGGCAGGTCGGTAGTATGTCCCTTTGGAGGGCATCCATCAACCCATTTCATGTTCCCCTGCATCCTGGACAATGCTGTGTATTTCGTCTTAGTGTGCATTGAAAAATGCGAGCACCAAGACCGACCTGGAGCCCCAGCTGATCCAAGGCCACCATCGCCTGTTCATGGTCAGCAATTACAGTCTCAGGAAGCCGCGGGTGAGGTGGTGAGAAACCAAGCTGGACCAAGCGAGCCTGAGAGGAACACCGCGCCTTGCACCGACACGAGTGCCTCATACTCCTATGGCTGCCCGGTGGTGGAGGAGCCACACGGCACTTTCATCAGCACGATGGTGGAGGAGCCTCCAAATCCTCGCACCTAGGCGCGCGGTCTGGGCTTCTATGGTGGTATGGCTATGTTCTGTTCATTTTTGGAAGTCATCAAAGCTGCACCTGTTGATTTTGGGAGTCAGTCCATGTCTATGTTCTTTTCTGCAAGGTCTGTGTCAATCATGGTTTATGTATCCGAGTCTGTAATGTCGGTTCTGCCTTATCAGTTCAGCATCTGTAAGCACTTTCTCAGTATTGTAAGGGTCTGCAACCTCCTCCCTCACGTTGCAGGGAGTGGTAGGTTCAGTTTTG
>APFE030036521.1:259179-277468 GCA_000404065.3 Pinus taeda
TATTTTCACCTGTTGGGATTTTTTTTGCCTTTGACACTTTACTAACTAATAACTAAATTCAGCTTCAATATTAACACTCGACAAATATTAACTTCATCAATAGGGTGAATACATTTACACAATATAGCCTCTCCGGCTCAAGTAAGTGATAGACAAGAGAAGCATCATTAATTTTGCCAAAGCAAGACATGAAGAATTATACATAATCACATGATGATGAAGAATGGGGGGTTTATTACCTTTGAAAATGTGATCGGCTCTGTAGAAATCGGATCTGAGGAAATCGCTTCAGCACAATAATCGTTCACATAAAACCAGAAAAGCCAAACCCCAAATATAACCATCCGAGGAATTTAAGAAAGAGTTTGCGAGAATCTCGCTGATATCCAAAATTCTATACATTGAAAAGCTTGAGAGTTCCACTAGTGTCCACCATTTCAGAAAGTGTTTTGTGATGTGAAACCTCGCTTAATAAATAATACAAGCCCTAATGATGAACTTCAGTAGGGGTGCCAATCTTAAAACAAGGATGTGATTTATCCAGAAAAAAATTGCTTTAGTCATGAATCATAAAACTGCTTTAGTCATGAATGAGAAAGCCTCAATTCTGAGAGAATACGAGCCCTAGAAACGATGCGATTTATCTAGAAAACAATTGCTTTAATCAAGAATCACAAAGCCTCCATTCTGAGAGAATACGAGCCCTATTGTTCAGGAAGAGTTTTGCACAAATCTAAGCTAGTCGGCGATGGTGACTGCAGCTGCATGGTTGAGGTGTTCAAGGGCTGTCTCTGTGGAGGACTGAACATTGGTTCAGAAAATCTATAAAAGTGCCTCGGAGAGAAGAAGAAATTATCAGAATTAGGGGTGAAGAGGGGAATATCCTAGAAAATACTGGGAGACAAAAGGCGCTGGGATGGGAATAGGAAATTGGGGGAGAAAGGAGAGTAGGGTGCGATTATAATGGGGGCACTAGAATCTCCCGAGGAACTAGCTATTACTGAAGGCCCAGGAGCCTTGTAATTCTCGATCTCCTCATTCCTATCATTTTTCAATGATGTGGTGTCGAAATCACAAGGTGTATCATCAGTACGAGGCGGTCCCATATTCTGATCTGCAGATTCATCAGGTCGAGACGATTTTGTAACATCCAAGGCTTGGGGTATTATTGTGGAGTACTCATGATGATCGGCTGTGAGATTTTCACTTTTCACAGCACAAGCACAAGTGTCAGATGACGATGACCTCCCGGTGAGGCGTTGCACTAGAGTCATGAAATCCTGCACTTGTGCGTGAATAACCTTTGGAGAGCGCATGTAGATTATGACTGGCTGCACAAATGGCATTCGCATCGAACTCGCGGCACACGTCCACGTGTTGTTTGCTGTGGCAGACCCCGGTAGGCACTACTGCCACGACAGTGGCTCCCTTGTTTAAGTTAGTTTTCTATCGTGTTAGAATGCTCTAAATCATGTTTTAGTTTTTTGTTTTCATTATGGTTATGTGCTTTTATAACCAAAATTACATATAAAGAAAAGTAAACTAGACATTTCTAATCTAACAACATCTTACTCTACTTTCATTACATCAAATTCTATTTAACATTCTTAAACTAGAAAAGTAAAGTATTTGTTCACAAAATATGAAAGACAATAAGTCTATAGGAATCCAAAATGCTTCTTTTACTTTAACATATATTTTATAATTTTTCTTTTATAAATATATAAGATATCTAAATTATATCAACTATTTCAAGAAAATAATTTGGTTCTCTTTCTTTTTACTAACATACTTATTTAGAATATTTCATTTACATAGTAATTAAATATAAAACATTTTAACAAGTGAAGTCTTAAAAGAAAAAAGTATTGAAGATACTCACTTGCATATGGTTTAATATAAATTAAAACTCAACCTACCAAGCTCCACCCAATTGTGACTTATTTTTCTCAAAGAGTACCCGTGAGCTCCAAGGTTTGGAAGTCCATTCTATGACATTTCTCTTTTTTTGTTATTAATCTTCTCTCACAATTATGCATTGCATGAGTCATTAGCCAACAAAGGAAAATAAATCATCCCCGTTTTCCAAAATAGTTGGTTGTTAGTAACTACCTCCACCTCATCCACCAAGTGGTAGGTGGTTACTTGCTCGTTAATGAGCTACACTTCCCCAATTCCTAAAGATGATGAATTGTCTTTTTAGGAAAGTTATTCATCAATAACTTTCCATCATTATTAATAATATAATCCTCAAATTAGATGACCAAGTCTTAATCATCACAACGAATTAATTTCCATCATTAAATTTCACCCGTAGTTCTCTTCAGCCAAATGTAGATTCAACATTAATTTCCATATTTTCTTATTAAAAACACAACAAAATAGATTTGCATTCAATATTTATCAATGACATAACATTTGATAAACTAGTTTCATAAGAGTCTTTAAAGTTATAACAATAAGCATACTTGACATATACAAATTTACAATATAAATTCTATGCCAGGAGATATAAAAAATTCTTCAACATTTTATTTGTATGCTAAAAAAGAAGAGAGAGAACCATTCCCATATCATCATAGTTTTGTTGAGTTAAATTGTTAAAAAGGTTAGTAGTGTGACAAATATTTAAAATTAGATCGAATGTGAGTATAAGATGGACAATCCAAGAGAAAGTGTTTTTCATATTCATATTAGAAATGTGTTTTCAATGATGGAAAAGGTGGTTAAGATGAAAGAAATATCAAAGATGATTGCAAGAAGAATGAAGAACAATTCAAAGAATGGAAAAGGAAAAGTTGGTGATGATGTAGAGACTTTGAAGCCATTTTTAGCTCATAATATAACTTCAATTCTATTTAGGACCCACAAAGATGAATAGATCTTTGAAAGAGATTTCTAGTGGTATGTGGAAGATCAAAAATTTCCTCCTCGATCATAAATTATTCCCAGTCAAAATTAGGTACCGTTAAAGTCAAATATTGTAGAGATAATATTAGTTGAGGACCTTCGGAGCAATTTTAGTATGGCTATAACAACCAAACATAGTGGAGTGTCCAAACAAAAGAGTTGGGTGAAGATGGCCCTGACAACATTGGGATGGGGAGAATCATTATTGGCCAAAGCTAGAGCCCACTTAATAGCTCATCTTGGTGGAAGTACCTCAGAAGGGAATTGCCAAAAAATCCAAAGAAAGCATAGAAGAGAGTAGTCAGGATGATGTCAGCATGAGACAAGTGGCTCTGACAATAGCAGGTGGAAAGCAAGTGCATTGGAAAATTTTTAAAGTGGCGGGTCCCCACTATACAAATAATCTTGCAAAAGTCTTTCCCAAAAGAATTAAAGCAGAGCACAGAGGGAGGTGTCAAGATGGTATATGCAGGAAACGTGGCATAAAGAGAAGAAATATGGTTGGAAACTTTGAATTTTTATGAAAAGTATTGAATTTAGTGGTTTTTTATTAAAAACTGTAGTAAGTAAATTGGTCACAAAACATAAGGACAAGACCCTTTTCTATCTCCTCTATGATACAATGTATGGCAACATCTATTGATTAGTGATGATGTCAACATGACTTATATAAGGGGCACATGTTAGGTAGATTCAGATATTTTAAGCACCCTAGCAGACCAAATCTGAGTGACAGTTGTCACACTTTAGAGGTGCCACACAATGGATATGACTTATGCATGATGTCACCCCATAGGATTTCTCCTAGAAAATTTATAAAGTGCATAGAGGAGGATCATCAAGATGACTAGGAGACAAACAACGTGGTAATTATTAGTGATAGTTAAGTCTGACATACATTTGATTGGTTCTTGTATTCAACAGGTGGACCCACTTGATAGCTCATCCTGATCCTTGAACCCAAGACGTGTTTATGAAATGGCATTGAGATAATGGAGTTAAGGGATAAATTTTAAAGGGCTAGGACTTGATGAGGGCATGAAGAATTCACAATGTTAAATTAGTCCTCATGGCTTAAAGTAAAAAGGGGCCCACAAAGGTCTTTTGGAAGCATATTATATCTATATATATGTAATATAATATATATATATATATTATATATATATATATTATATATGTTATATACTATAATGTTGATCGAGTCAGTAGATTTTGTCAAAAATAACACCAGCAACACTAAAATTTTATATAGCAGGCATGGACATATCTAGATTTAGATTTTCTAGTTAGGCCAAATTTGACGATGCACCAGATTTAGGAAGTCTCAACTAAGTCCTGTAAAATTTCAGAATTTCAAAAGTTATCATTTTAACTTAATTTTTCAAGAAAAAACAACAAAGTAAGGTTAGAAGAATTGAAGAATACATTGATAAGACTAAGTTGAACAAGGACAAAGGAAAAAATATAAGATTCATGAAAGTATCCAAGTTCTAGAGAGTTAGAGTTTCAATTCTAAAAATATTAGTCCAAAATTTATATAAGCACAAATGAATTTCTAGTTTGAGCGATTTTTGTGAGAGAAACTATGTTGGTTGCAATTGGGTGTGAAAAAGAGAAATAGAGTGAGAAAGTGTGTTAGTGATTTTGTTGGTGTTTTCAGTAATAAAATATTGTTGAAGGTGATTGTATGGTGATTTTGGTGAGTGATTAAGGAGTAAAATTTATTTGTTTATGTATGGAAGTGGCCTTCATGATTTGAATTTGAAAATAGATTAAAGATAAATCATTAAGGTCATGCAAGTTGTAGCTTGCAGATCAAGGATTGTAGCTACTTCTAGTAGTTGTTGGTAAAAATTAGAGGTTAAAGCTCCTTTCAACAGAATCTAATAAACTCAGGGGTTGTAACTCCTTTTAGTGGTAGTTGATAAATCAGGGAGTCGCTCCTTCTACTATAGGAATTTACTAGGTAAGTTCCTCAGATACAACACCAAAGGACACTACTCACAAATAGATCACAAATCAATACACCAGTATTCTTGACGTGGTTAAAACCCTCAAAGAGGGAAACAATCCATGACCTAAGCCAATGTGGCCACTTCAGGAAATTTATTAATGTAAAAGAAATAAAATTTACATAAGCTTCTCTCATGAATGTTCACCTTACAAATGATCCTCCATGCTCTTTAAATAAAGATCACGGACCAATCGGGTGTTAAGACACATATCAAGTGTCAGTAATACTGGAGAGAGAATGAATTGTCGGATCACTTCATGTCTAGAACATATCGTGACCATCAGATTGTAAGTTACAAAATTACATAGTAAAGAAACACACTTTACCTAACTCTACACTAGACCAAGTTATACTTAACTATTTCCTATGTGTTGGAATATCCTAACATCGCCCCTTAAGAACAACTTAGGATAGAATTGAAGGATGTACAAATATGACACAATAGGAGAAGGAAGGAGGCATTAGGGCCTATAACCCCCTTAGTGACAACTTCCTGAACTCCAACCATAAACTGAAGTTTAGTAAACTTCACCTCTGTGAGAGCCTTTGTAAAGATGTCAGCAACCTGATCATCAATTGAACAATATTGCACTTCAAGAACATGGTCATGAATGAGCTTCCTGATGAAGTGCATGTGTAGTTGAATGGCACTTTGATTATCACACCAAAGTGTAGCCGGATGCTATTGTTGAAAGACAAACCCTTAAAGGATCTAGTGAAGCCACAGGGCTTCCTTATTATCTCCTACGATGCCACAATACTCTACTTCTATTGAAGAAAGAGAAATGGAACTTTGTTTCTTGCAAGCCTATGTAATAGGTCAAGAACCAAGAGTGAAGACATAACCTACAATCTTCTGATCATTAGGGTCACCAACCCAATTGGAATTAGTGAAACCAACCAATAGAGGAGATGCTTATACAATGTGATGAATCCCAGACTGAAATATACCTTGAACATAACGAAGTATTCTTTTAGATTCTTTCCACTGACTTTCATGTGGGTTTTTTTCATAAACCAAGCAATAAGGCCAACAAAAAAGAAAAGGTTAGGACAGGTATGGGTCATATACAAAATTTTTCCTACAAGATGATGGTATATGGTGCAAGTGAAAGTTTGTCTCCAGACTGAAAGGGAGAAGGAGATGGCTTATAGTGTCCCATGTGAAAGTGGGATAGAATATCACAACCATACTTGGACTGGGAAAGGGAAATACCTTCTTGGATTGCAAGACTTGAAGACGAAGAAACTAATACAAGTGTCATAAGTCTTTCATTTCAAGCTACTTTTTAAGGTTGTACTTCACATGGTTTATAAGGTTGGGATCACTATGAGTAAGGATAAGATCATCAACACAAAGAACAATAATGATAAGATACTTACCCACTTTCTTAGTTTACACAGTATTGTTAGAATGACAGCTAGAAAAGTCAGCGTCTAAAAGGAAGCTATCCATTTTGGCATACCAATTCTGAGGGGCTTTCTTGAGACCATAAAGGATTTCTTAAGTTGACATACAAGGTTGGAGTATTTTTATCTAAATCCAGGAGGTTGTTCCATATATATTTCTTCATGTAAGTCCCCATGCAAGAAGGCAGATTTAACATCCATATGATGGACTCCCATTTCAAAGTGGCATCAAGGGAAAGAATAAAGCAGATAAAGTTCATTTGGGCAATAGGGGAGAAGGTTTCAGTATAGTCAATGTCTTCAACTTGTGAAAAACCCTAGCAACAAGATGAGATTTATGTTTATCAAATTTTCCATGTGCTCCAAACTTGGTTCTGTAGACCCATTTGCATCTAGCAAGTTTTCGTCCCTTTGGAAGAGGAATAAGATCCCATGTATCATTTGCCAATAATGAATGATATTATTCATTCATAGTTGCATCCCAATATGGATGGCCTGAAGATTCTGCAAAGGTGCCAGGATCATAATTTGCTGAAGCATGAACCAGTAAAGAAGAGGCTCTATCAAACTAAGAACATGTGTGATGTTGATCTCTAGGATCACCCACAAGAGCACCTACTACATCCTGAGTAGCACAGACCAATTTTGGAAGCTAAGGAGCTGAAGGAGGATCCTGAGAAGGTGGGGGAGAATTTTCATACTTGATGTCATCATCTGAAGAATAAATACTTTCAGAAGTAGAAGGGATAGAGAGAGGTGGCACATCTATCGAGCTAGGCTCGTAGGTCAATATATTTTCAAAAAACATTACATCTCTTCTAATGATAACATTTTTTGATTTAGGTGGAAGAAGTCTATATCCTTTGAAATCTTCAGAATATACAACAAAAATCCATTTTTCACTCTTAGGTTCTAAGGCTTTATGTTTCTCATCTAGAATATGGGCCAATGCTTCATTTCCAAAAACATGAAAGTGACTTACATCTCCTCTAATTGAGCTCGATGCTTCTTATGGTGTGATATTATTTAAAACCTTAGTAGGAGTGCCATTTACTATGTAATTTTCACAATTAATTGCTTCTACCCAAAAACTAAGACTAAGTCCTTTAGATTGAAGTATACAATTAGCCATTTCCTTTAAGGTGTGATTCTTCCTTTCAGCTACACCATTTTCTTATGGAGTATATGGAACAATATGTTGCATTTGAATTCCATGCTCAGTGCAAAATTTGATGAATTAGTTGTTAAAATATTCTCCGCCATTATCAGATCTTAACTTAAGAATCTGATGTCCAGATTGTTTCTCAACAAAGGCCTTAAAGGCCAAGAACAAGTTAAATATTTCACTCTTGATTTTTAAGAAGTATACCCAAGTGTGCCTAGAGAAATCATCAATTAAAGTTAAGAAATACTTGTAGCCATAGAGTGAAACAACTAGAAGTGGACCACATAAATCACTATCCACAAGCTGTAAAGGGGCTAAGGCATGCCAAGAAGCACATTTTTCAAAACTATCCCGATGATGTTTTCTGAGTACACATCTGAAACAAACTCCATCTCTGCAAGATACCATAGGAAGACCTACCACCATATTTTCTTTACATATATTTTGAAGAGAGTGATAGTTTAAGTGACCATATCGCTCATGCCAAAGTTTTCTCACTTCATCATTATGAGAAAAAAATACCGAGGGAAGAGTCGATGACCCAAAGTTATTAAAATTATACAACATTATAGAATCATCAACAATTCTAACAGCTAAAATTTGTCTAGGATCTCTTAGGTCCTTATTACAACATCGTGAGGTGAAAATTCAACAGTTTTACCTTGACCTGAATGAGTTAGCTGATATATAGATAGAAGGTTGCAATATAAGGTTGAAACCATAATACATCATTAAGTTGACCATTTCCTAGATGAATAGTTCTAGTCCATACAACACTAAGAGATCTATCATCACCAACATATATATTTTTGGTGTTACAATCATTTAAAGAATAAAACATGGCTTTGTTTTTAGCCATGTGATAAGAAGCTCCAGAATCAATGAGCCACTCATAAGAAGGAGAAGAAGAAGATACATTTAGTGCATAACCAGACTAAGATTCTTGACAACCACATGCAAAAAGTGTTATTCCTAAAGATGAAGTTGACATTGAAGAGTGCTCCAAATGGATGTTATTCTTTTTCATTGTTTCTTCCAAGGCTTTCATCTTCTTAAAGCATTTGGATTATTTAGATTCTAAGTGGCCATCTCGATTACAAAAGTTGCAATGTCTAGCAGTCTTCTTCCCTTTTTTTATTTTCCTTATCATTTTTTTGAATTGAATTTTCATTTTGAGACTGAAAGTTCTTAGGACCCTTGGTTGGTTCAGGACCATTCTTTTTAGGATGTTACTTCTTAGGATTCTTTGAACTTGGTTGCTGCTGGGCAGCTAAGGCTTTCTTAGAAGAGCTTCCAAGATTAAGAAGACCAAGATGTAAGAGTTTTATTTTTCTCTTATTAAAGAATCACAAAAGGCATCAAAAGAGGGGGACTTGTAGTCTTTTCCTTGAGAAATAAAGGCTTCTTTGGTAGAACAAAAGGTGGAAACAAAAACATAGTAGGCTGGTCCCAACTTAGTAAGATTAGAATAGATAAGGCTACCATATTCTTTCTTAACCTTAACAGCTTCCAACGGAAGTCTAAGGGTCTTGAACTTGGACAAAAAATATTCAATGGAAGAAAAATTATTGTGGTCCAACATAAGAAACTCATTTTCAAGTTCATGGGCTTTAATTTCATTTTTAATTCCAAAAACTTTATTGATTTGTTTTATTCGTTCATCAGGGGTATAAAGTTTTGCAATATGAAAGTTAAAGCCCAGAGAAATAGACATCCCTATCAAACCACGTGCTTGATCTTGCATATTTTCCCATTTGGATTTCTTATCTTCATCTTTAGGTTCGGACTCTTGGCGTAAGGCTATTCTATAAAGACCTTTACTTCTATGTAAATCCTCCCCGTAGGACACCCATTGGAAGTAGTTGGTGTTGTCAAGAATAACTTGGCATGGACTTTCCATTTTAAAAGACACTAAAGCTATATATGCTAAAACTAAGTGCTCCAATAGAAAGATCTCAAAACATTGGTCCGATTAAAAAAAAGCTAGCTCTGAAAGTGGCTTCCGGATGAAGAAGTTATGACTTTTTGAAGAAAAGTTGTTGAATATGCCGACAAACTATGTGACTGTGCGGAAGTGAATGATAATGTTATATTTTTAAAAAAAAATCCCCCCACATTCCAAACTTAATCTAATAAGTTCACTTAAAAAAAACTATTATGTGACCCACTTTTAAATAAGTGAAAGTCACTTTTACAATGGTATTTTATGAGTTACCCACTAAATTGTAACTTAAATAAAAGATAAAGAGACTTTCGAGTTATAAGTGACTCACTTTTTATAATGGGTGAGAACGCCTTTACATAAACTAACTTTAAAACATAAGCTACATGTGCATTTTGAAAAAATAACTCAACAAAAGGAAGACTTGAACTCAAGACCTCTATTATCATAAAGTAACTTTGGACCAAGTGAGCTAGCTTAAAAGGTTAGTAATTTTTGGAAAAGAGGAAGGGTTTTTTTTTAGTCACTAAAAATTTGGAGTGTGTCCTTACTTGAGGAAACCCTTTTTGCCTACAAAACAAAAAACCACACAACCCAAAAAGGACATGCAAAAAAAAACCAAACCTTGTGGCTTGAAGTTAGATTTCATCAGAAACTAAATATTTTCCTCAATGTTTCTGATTTTTTGACATCACAGTAAGGCATGATGGAAAAGAGCATATGCATGAGAAAAATATTTCCTTTCTGTTTCTGATTTGCCCAAATCGCACAGAGTCGCAGGGCAAAGAGAATACATAGAAATGAAATATATGGATTTGGTAATAAAAAGCAGCGAGATAAATAAACTGAAATAAACAAAGAGATGAATAACTAAAACTACAAATAAAGATTGTATACCTCCGTATCTTAAAAATGACATAGCTACGGATACTAGAAACCTTTTTGCGTGAAACGAAAAGGGTTCCTCACTGGAATAGATGCTCCTAACACAATAGAGAGGTCCTCTTGGCCTGAAAGCAGTCAAAAATAGTATATCTAGGAAACAGTAGTCAGATGCAGTTGTACAGGCTTCAGATTTGGATCACCAACGGATGCAACCCTCAAATTGCTATGATACCATGTAAGAATTTAGAGGGTAATTTCCTCATATAGAAAACCAAAGGACACCACTCACAAATAGATCATAGATTAATACACCAGTATTCTTGACGTGGTTAAACCCTCAAAGAGGTAAACAATCCACATCTTGAGCCAACATGGGCACTTCAAGAAATTTATTAATGTAAAAGAAAGAAAATTTACATAAGACTCTCTTATGAATGGTCACCTTACAAATGACCCTGCATGATCATTAAATAGAGATCACAAACCAATCGAGTGTTAAGCCACGGATCAAGTGTTGGTAATAATGAGGAGAGAATGAACTGTCAGATCACTTCATGTCTAGAACATATCATGAGCATCAGATTGTAAGTTACAAAAGTAAATAGTAAAGAAACAAACTTTACCTAACTCTACACTAGACCAAGTTATACTTAACTATTTTCTGTGTAAGAATATCCTTACACCTACTAGTTGTAGCAAAAGAATTTTTTAACCTCAAGTTGTATCTTTCCTTGTGATGATATTGATGTTAGGCCTTTGTTTTGTCTTGTTTTATGTCCATTTTTATTCGGAAATCCCTCATGATTTTGTTTATATTGTATGGTTATTGTTTACATTTCGTGCATTCTTAGAAACAATAAAGTAAATATTTATTGTGTAACACATCTCACTTGTTTTAACAAGCTTTGACATTTAAGCCATTATTAATGATGGTTTTTGTGTTTACAAGTTTAAGCATGGTTAATTACCTTTTTACCTATATGACAATAGACCTTGATCATTTTCTCACCTCTTTGTACTGTAAATTAGGTTCCTGCACCATGCATCAGATTCTTGCACCAATTCATTTTTTACAGCGTTCCTGCACCAATTTAGTTTTTACAGCAACATTCCTCCACCAATTTGGGGCTTTCATACATGATCACATTTCTGGGAAAATATGGAAGAGATTTTTGTTCAAAATTATGTTTGAACACTTCCACATGAGTTAAGATACTCCAAGTTCATATGGATTTATATTTGGGGAATCATTAATGCTTCAGCCCCAAATTCGCAATAGTTTCCAAATTAACGATTTTCTCCTCGATTTTCATGTCGATTATAGCGGATCCTAAAATTATGAAACATGGGATTTTTTCCCAACATACGACATTAAATAAAAAACAATTCTTGTTCCAAAATTTGTAATGGTTAATAAGATACGAAGTGTTCTTTGGAGGTATTTTGTTAAAAATACCAATTTTTCCAAAATTCCAGAATATGCCTAGATTTGGAAAATTTGTATCAAATCTGCATTCTTTCAATGGGGAAATAATTTTACTACTAGTATATTGATGAGAATTAGTTGGTATTCAACCCCCATATTGTTTACAAAGGAATGGCTTGTCTAAAGCCAAATTTGTAATATAAAATATTATAAAAGAAACAAAGTTATACTAGAAAGGGGGGGGAACCAGTTATTATACTTCCATGTTGTTGAATCAAGTTTAGGGGGATCTTCCCCCTTCCCTATGATCATTTGGGGGCTTGATTTGAAGCTTTGATGTATAATTGCAGCAAACATTCAACTTAATCGAAGGAGTTATGCCAGTTTCTCAATCCTAGAGTTTAGGTCTTATGTGAATGAGTTTTTAGTGTATTTGATTTACCAAATTTCGTAAAGGGAAATGAGATGGTTGGCTAGGGCCCATCCAACCCAACCCATTCTCACTCTTTTTAGAAGGTGTGCTAAAATATTTATATGCAAATCCAGAGCAAAGAAGTATTTCACTTATGTACTTAGCTAGAAGACTTATGTTTTCTTCATGAAATGCGTGCTTCTTGGATCTGAGGTTTGATAGTGTGGTTTCGTGTATCTATTCAAGGTTGTTGTAGCATTTCTTTCGTTTCCTTTGATGCACCATGTGATTCCCTCTCTCTTTCTGTAAATTAGTGTTTCAATTTAATTTCGCAAGTGTGTTTCAATCCTACAAGTGTGGTTTACTTTAGCAAGAATGTTTCATTCCTACAAAGCTTATCTCATTTCCTTTATGCAAGGCGTGTTTTATTTTCAAGTATGATTTTGCAACAAGTGTGTTTAACTTAGGGTCAGTTTATTTGCATCCCCTAGGTATTAATGAGACTCTGTTCACATCATAGGATCTATGACCACGCCGACTCCCTTGTGTGGAGTCCGTTGCGGGAACCTTTGATTCAAAGCATTCATCTTAGAAAGATACAAATCTTGTTCATGCGGTGGCAGAAATTTAAGACAGAAAGAATGTTCTGTTTCTTAGATTAGATGCTTATATTTATATGGAGAAACTTTATGTTATGATAGAGATATCTTTTGATTCTTGCAATTATTTTTATCTTGAATGAATGAATGGTTAAAGAGTTCTTTGATTTCATATGGTTCATTTATGATTCTTCCCCTTGCACTAATTTTCTTTCAATTGATTTATAGTTAGCATCCTCTATGATTTATGCAACTAGTTGGGAATAAGAAACTTAGTGTCAAAATGTTGGTTCCATAGGAAAAGGGACATTTTTCTCAGTATAGGAATCAATATCCTGGTACAAGAACAATCCACCCTCATTCAAGAACCTAGAATTCTAATACTAAGTTGAAATATTCAGTGTAGAAACAGAATAAAATTTTGGTATAGGAACATTGTTCTAGTACAAGAATATCATCCCAAGTGCAGGAACTCTATTCCAGTGCAGGAATGTTGTTGCGGTGTAGGAACGCTAGTTAGTCTAGGAATGGAAAACTTGTAATAGAGACAGACATAACTATAAGTCTAAGTATTTCTCTATCCCTTAACGCACTCATACTCAGTGACAATATATTTTATTTCTTTCCTTTATTTGCGAGAATTGTTTTTGTTGATTCAAGTTCCTTTCATTAAGTTCTAGTTTAGGAACAAGACTCATTTTGGTATAGGCACATGGTTGCTCTAGTACAGGAATGAGATATCTTTAGTAAAGGAATCAGATTTATATGTATAATAGAAGATCATCGCTTCTGTTCTTTTTAAAACACTGGAGTCTTGATTACAAGAACATATTTAATTTTCTAGCATTATTTTCAAATTAATTGCAAGGAATGCTTTAATTTTTCCGTCAAAGTTTGTGACAAGTATTTTTCTTGAGTGAATCCAATTTCTATAATGATGTCATGTCATTGTATTAACTAGTGCAAGTTGTTGAAGTCTTTCTCTGGCATTTCCAGTGTTGTGCCTCTAAATTCACGAAATCCCAGATTGTCAATTAAATGTTAGGTTGTTTGTTACGCTCGACATTTTGGTGTTGTTGCTAGGAAGGCATTCAGGGGATTGACCTTGGTGGTCTGTTGCATTTGGTTTTCTTTTTAACCTACTTTTTCTTGCAAGGTTTTGTTTCCTTTTCTGCAAATGAACTTTTAGTGTGGCTCTCTTTCTTGCTAAAGCATACTAGAGGGTATTTCCAGAGAGCTCACAAGTCCGATTTGTTTTGTTTCCTACAAATGAATATTTATTGTGGTTTTATTGTTTGCTGAAGCATATTGGATGATATTGCCATATAGCTCACAAGACTGTTTTTTTTTTCTTTCCTGAAAATGAATTTTTAGTGTAGTTTTCTTGTTTTCTTAAGCATACTGGATGATATTGCTAGAGAGCTCACAATCCTAGTTTGTTTCCTTTCCTGCAAATTAGTTTTCAGGTTTTCTGGGTGTTGTAATAACCCCAATATGTGCTAATCCATGTGTTAATAAGATATTATAGCTAGCAAAACAAAAATGATCAAATGCTTGACAAGATATGCTCTCCATGAGCTTTCTCAAATCTTGGCAGCAGCTGGCGTCTCTACTTCCCAGGAGGAACATATCTTGGTAGAAGTCAAGAGAAGGTCCATCTTTTCTAATGATATAAAGGAACAAATTATCCATGATTCATCCCTTCTAGAAGGCCGAGAAACTTGCTTTGAATATTTTTTTCCATTTAATGAGGAAATTGAAGAATCATGGATCAGACCTGATAAGGATGAAGAACCATTAGAAACAAAGATTCAAGAGTTCTTGACATGTCTATCACAAGGTCTTGCCTATACTCAAGAAAAAACTCAGAAGCCCTAGGAATGATATGCAAAAATATGGGATGCCATGAATTACTAATGAATTAGAAGACAAAGAATATGTGAACCCCATTGAAAATTGGTTCCAAAAAATAATTGTTTCATAGTGTTCTTCTGTCATTCGACAACTCTTGGTATCATATCAATTAAAGCAGTTGGTTTCTCATACTCTACTATGTGTTGAAGTTTATTATTTAAAACCAAGTGTGAGTATATTTAGAATTTTATTATGCACATGGTTACAATGGAAGTACTCCTACACTTAAGGACATATTCCTCTCTTTAAATCAGGGTAGGGTATTATAGAAACAATAAATAAAATTTCCATTTGAAATAAAATTGTATAGTAGCGCTCTTGAAACTGCAATTTTTAAGGCTAAACTATTGAAATTTTTGTCATTAAGCACTCTTGCAGTAAGACTTGTCAGAAACAATTCACTCTTAATGCCTCATATTTTATAAAGAGACTTTGATTATTGTTCAAGATTATCCATTGGGTCAGTTAGGAGGATTGCTATTTTTATATTTAATACATTCCATTCATAAGCTTTAAAAATTACTTTAGACCTATTCATTCTAACAGACTGTCATCCAAGAAACCTTTTCAAGTTTCTCCTCGAAGGTATTGATGAAAAACCTCCTATGGTGGACCACTCCTATAAAACCCTAATGAGCTCTCATGAGAACCCTCGCACTATCAACTTGAGAAATGTTTCAGTCATTATCTAAGATGTTTCCTTTAAAATGAGTCTTTTAGGTAGAAGGACCAACGAGTAAAGATTATTACTTAAAAAAATTTCATGCCATCTCGTTCTCTTTAGGAGAAAATTTTCCTCCCCAACTATTAAGTAACCTATTTAAGGTTGATCATAATTAGAGTTCATTTTAACATAAACAGGTTAATTGAGGGATATGAGGTCTCATTATGATCTGACCTACCATGATCATGGGTCCTAACGAGAATGACATTACCACCACTGGTCACTAAGACAAGGTAATGGCTTTTAGTTGAAAAACTTGAAGACAAGAGGTCTCATCATGAGTCGACTTGTTCATTCTTGTTAGCTCTTGTGAATGGAACTGTTGTTCATTGGTTACCAAGCTAGAAGAATGGCCTTCGATTAATTCCTAAAACAAAGTGAATACTTTTAAATGACTCTGAATACATATCTAATAGACAAGACATACACATTCCATTAGGTTAAAATTCATCCTTGTCGAGGCTATAGACGCCCACTGGAAGCAGGGCCATGCCTGTGGTATTAAAGTTAATTCTACACTATGATTTACTTGGTTGTTTTGTCCTTTAATGGACTCATTATCATATCTCTATGAGAATCGCTTTAAGATCCTTCTAGTGTTATGATTTGGAGTTCTACCTTTCTAATTTAGTTTTCATGGATGTGGGACCCTCAGTGTAGGTGACTCACTTTTCCTGAAAAAAGAGGAACTTCAACTATATGCTTAGTAAGATGGGAAGGTATAATTTTGATATATTTCTTTTAAAGCCATGGATTTAAAATATGTCAATTTTATTTGTAATGAGGATATTGAGAAAAACAACTTCTGACTAAGGCTACTCATGAGATGCTTTGTGGAAACTTTATTGTTGCCTATTTCATTATGAAACTATCCTTGTAGTTTAGCATTTTAATAATATCCTTAGTATCATATTTGTTGGAATAAATATTAATGAATGGGTAATTCAGCACAAAATAAACCAACATATATCTACATTGTCAGGACAATCATATATAGTAGGAAATCTTGCAGGGATAATGAAATCTTTTTTTTTTGCAAGGGAGAGACAATACAACAATTGATTTTCTTGCATGGGGACATGCAAGGTGATCAACATGGCGGGATGTTAGGCCTCTACTTTGTCTTGTTTTATATCTATTTTTATTTGGAAATTATTAGGTCCCTATAATACTAGTGATTCCCCCATTACTATTGTCATTGTATCCTTTATTATTATTATTGTGCCCCTATTTTCCCCATATTGTTATTAGTACGCCCCATAGAAACCCACTATTGTTATTTTTGTGCCCTTAGGTTATTACTATTATGTTGGCTTGATTATATTGTGACCTCTTAGACTTCTATATATAGAAGGTAGGTTTGGTCATTTTTATCATCTAAGAATTGTTCATTTGTGTAATGTAAAGGCATTTTCCCCCTCAAAGAGGCTTATTTCTAAGGCGTTGATCTATCCTTCTATCTTTTTGTGAGCTGGTTTCATAACATTTAGTATTAGAGCTTTGGATTCTAGGGTTTCACTGCTTAAAACAGGTCATCGTGGAATTTTCTCTATAACGTTTTTCTGCAATGTTTCAGAAGCTAAAAAAAAAACCGAATTGAGCCAAAATCATTCTAAAGTTTGGGTCCAAATTTCAGAGCTTGTCTCGCTATATTTGCAGAGATATGATCTGAGCAAGTTAGGGTTTTTGCAGACTCCCGAATTACATTCAAAACAAGTGACCAGGGGAAAATTGTGATAGCTTATGTTTTGAGCATCATATTAAAATTTAGTAAGGATTTTCAAAAAGAGGATGGCTTGTAGATTTTTGTGTATCAGTTTTAGGTACTAAGGTCAAAACAGTGACAAGTGGCACATCATACAAGTTCACTCTACTGAAATATTCTATAATCAGATCACCGTGGGAGATTTGACATTACTATTCCTTGGAGAATCCAATCTTGATTGGAATTGTGGGGTTAGAAAGAGGACTAAAAGGGATACTATAGGATGAGATTTCAAATATTCTAGATCCACAATTACAGAGATACAATAGATTCAATATCAAGCTATTACAAAGTGAAGAAAAAAGGTGTGTTTTTTTTTATTTATTTATTTATTTATTTTGCATAAGATTGGTTTGAAAAATTAGTTTGAAGGAATTCAAAGGGAATAGTGAAGAATTATTTGCATTAATTAATGTCCTAAAGAAATAAAATGGAAACACCTAGTAAGCAACCTGAAATCTCTAGCATGACTCGTGAAGAAGAGGAAGAAATGCAACATGATATATCAAAATTACAAGACCAAGTACAACAAATTTCACTCTCACTAAAGGTAAATGAAGCCAAGGTGAATGGCATGAAATCTAATATGAATGGCATGCAGGTTAAGATGAATGGCATGGAAGCTAAGATGAATGACATGGATGCTAAGATGGAAGCTAAGATGAATGGCATGGACGATAATATGGAAGAATTGAAGACAAATTTGAATACATTGCTACAAGAAATGGTCACTAATGGTGAAAGGGTAGTAAAGGAAACTCATGATGAGAAAAAAAGAAATGTTAATCATGATTTCATAGACTCAAATGTTGGATTGAAGACCCACCATATTCCAAAAATATATATGAGGAAGTTTGATGGCAAGGATCCCAGAGCATGGATACTACAGATGGAGCAATTTTTTGATCTCCATAATGTGAAAAACTCACAAAAGGTACATATGGAAACTTTATATTTGGAACCAAATTAGTTTGTATGGTATCGTTGGCTTTGCTCTTGTAAACAAATTGTCACTTGGGCATTTTTATGGAAGAAATGATAGCACATTATGAGGATACAAAAAGCAACACCTTTTTTAGCCAATTGATAAATCTCAAACAAAAGGGTTCAATGATGGAGCACA
>APFE030036521.1:284739-295258 GCA_000404065.3 Pinus taeda
GGTTTAGTCATTTGTATCATCTAATAATTATTCATTTATGTAATGTAAAGGAAGTTGCCCCCTCAAAGAGGCTTATTTATAAGGCATTGATCTATCTTTTCTATCTTTTTGTGAGCTGGTTTCATAACAGAAATCCATTGTTCTTTTGTTTATATTGTATGGTTATTGTCAAAATTTCATGTATTCTTAGAAAGGATAAAGTAAATACTTATTATTTAACACATATCTCTTGTTTTAACAAGATTTGACATTTAAGCCATTATTAATGATGGTTTTTTTGTTTGTGGGTTTAAACATGGTCAATTACCTTCTTACCTATATGAAAACAGACCTTGATCATGCACTCACCTCTTTGTACAGTAAATTATGTTCCTGCACCATGCATTAGATTCCGCACCAATTCAATTTTTACAGCATTCCTACACCAATTTGGGGCTTTCATACATTGACACATTTTTGGGGAAATATGGAAGAGATTTTTGTTCAAAATGTTGTTTGAACAATTCCACATGAGTCAACATACGCCCAGATCATATGGATTTATATTTAGGGAATAATTAATGCTTCAACCCTGAATTTGCAGCAGTTTCCAAACTTCCAATTTCCTCCTCGATTTTCATGTCTATTATAGCGAATCTTAAAATTATGAAACATGGGTTTTTTTCCCAATATGGGCCATTTTCCAAAATTCATAATGGTTAAGAAGATACGAAGTGTTCGTTGGAGGTCGTTTGTTAAAAATACCAATTTTTCCAGAATAGAAGATACAAAGTGTTCGTTGGAGGTCATTTGTTAAAAATACAAATTTTTCCAGAATTCCAGAATAAGCCTAGATTTGGAAAATTCGTATCAATTCTTCATTCTTTTAATGGGGCAACAATTGTACTAATATTATATTGATGAGAATTAGTTTGGATTCAACACCCATATTTTTTGCAAAGGAATGTCTTGTCTAAAGCCAAATTTGTAATGTAAAAATATTATAAAAGAAATGGAGTTATGATAGAAAGGGGGAGAAAACTAGTTATTGTACTTCCATGCTATTAGATCAAATTTAGGGGGCTCTTCCCCCTTCCCGATGATCAGTTGGAGGATGGATTCAAAGCTTTGATGTATAATTGCAGAAAACATTCAAGTTAATCTAAGGAATTATGCCAGTTTATCAATTTATGAGTTTAAGTCTTATGTGAATGAGTTGTTTGTATATTTGATTTCCCAACTTTCGTAAAGGGAAATGAGCTGCTTGGCTAGGGATCAACCAACCCAGCTTGTTCTCCCTCGTTTTATAAGGTTTGCTAAAATATCTATATGTAGATTCGGAGTAAAGGAGTATTTTTTATATGTACCTAGCTAGTAGATTTATGTTTTATTCATGAAATACATGCTTCTCAGATCAGAGGTTTGACAGTGTGGTTTTTTGTATCTATTAAAGGTTGTTGTAGAATTTCTTTCACTTCCTTTGATGCATTGTGTGATTCCATTTCTATTTCTGTAGATGAGTGTTTTAGTGTAATTTTGCAAGTGTGTTTTAATCCTAGAAGTGTGGTTTACTTCACTAAGAGTGTTTTATAACTGCAAATCTTATCTCATTTCCTTTATGCAAGGCATTTTTTATTTTCAAGTACGAGTTTGCAGAAAGTGTGTTTAACTTAGGGTTAGTTTATTTGCATCCCCTCAGTATTAATGAGACTTTGTTCGCATTATAGGATCTATGACTGTGCCGACTCCCTTGTGTGGAGTCTGTTGTAGGAACCTTTGATTAAAAATATTCATCTTAAAATGATACAGATCTTGTTTATGTGGTGGAAGCCGTTTAAGAAATAAGGAATGTTATGCTTATAGATGCTTATCTTTACATGGATAAAATTTATGTTATGATAGAGATCTCTTTCGATTCTTGCAATGTTTTTTCTCTTGAATGAATGAATGGTTAAAGAGTTCTTTGATTTCCAATGGCTCATTTACGATTCTTTCCCTTTCTCTGATTTTATTTCAATAGATTTATAGTTAGAATCCTTTATGCTTTATGAAATTGGTTTGGAACAAGAAACTTAGTGCCGAAATGGTTGTTCCATAGGAACAAGGACATTGTTCTCGGTATAGGAATCAATATCTTGGTACAAGAACAATACACTTTAGTTTAGGAACCTGAAATTCTAATAATAAATTGAAATATTCAGTGCAGAAACAAAATAAACTTCTGGTACAAATGCATCATTCTAGTACATGAATATCATCCCAACTGCAGGAACTCTATTCCAGTGTAGGAACATTGTTGCGGTGCAAGAACATTGGTTCAATCTAGCAATGGAAAACTTGTAACATAGACAGGCATAACTATAAGTCTAATTATTTCTCTATCTCTTAATGCATTGATACTCAGTTACAAAATATTTGATTTCTTTCCTTTATTTACCAGAATTGTTTATGTTGATTCAAGTTCCTTTCATTAAGTTCTAGTGCATGAATGAGACTCATTTCGGTACAGGCACTTGGTTGCTCTAGTACAAGAATGAGATATCTTTAGTAAAGGACTCATATTTATAAGTATAATATAAGATCATCCCTTGTGTTCTTTTTAAAACATTGGAGTCTTGATTACAGGAACATATTTCATTTTCCAACATTATTTTGAGATTGATTGTAAGGCATTCTTTAATTTTTCTGTCAAAGTTTGTGACAAGTAATTTTCTTGAGTGAATTCAATTTCTAGAACGTTTGATGTCATTGTATTAACTAGTATAGTTGTTGAAGTCTTTCTATGGAATTTCCAGTGATGTACCTCCAATTTTACGAACTCCCAGATTGACAATTAAATGTTAGGTTATTTATTATGCCTAACAATTGATGAAAATTTTGAAGAATCTATGTGTAGTGTATGTGTTAGTTATGTTGATTCTTTCCATGCTCATATAGTTTAAAACTTTATTGGTGTCCTAGTATACTTGCAAGTGAAAGAAATTTTCTAAAATTCCTACAATACCGATTCACCTCCCTCTCAATATTTTCAGGGTTTCTAACAATTGGTATCAGAATAAACTAAGTTGCTTCAGATCATTTTAACAGATGGAAGAAAGATCAACGAACATGGAAAGCTAGTTAGGAGGATTCACCAATAGGGCATGTTACAGGTCTATTTGGGCACTTCATTCTCATCATTCAGATCATTACTTTTAAGGCTCATCAAACCCTAATTCAGTTGCTACATGCCCTAGATAAGTCATGACATTGAATGTCATCATTCTTGAGCGTTTCCTAGCCTTAAGACATCTTGAAATGAGTCCTTGAGGGACCAACATACCCTTGGTCAAGTGTAAGTGTGTTGCAGAGCACATAGGCCCATTCAAGTCTACTCTACAAAGCACCTAGGCCCACTTTGACCTGTGTTGGGTGAGATTGAGTGAAATCTTCGTAGGGTTCTAGGAATATTCTTTCATTCTAGACCATTCAAGAATATTCCCACCTCTTATCCTCTCTATGAGCTAGAAATTGGATAGGGAATGAATCAAATAATCTCCTACCCTCTCGTCCCTTCCTCCATGGAAGCTAACTCCCAAATTGGAAAGCCATTCAATGCCAAATTTATGACAAAACCACCTCCATTTCCCTATAAATTAAACACTCATCCTAATGATTAAGGGTTGGAATTTGAGAATTTGTAAGCATATACTATTGGTGTGAGGTTTGAGATTGTAAGCAAGTATTGTTATGCTGCCAGAGCGTTGTGCTTGTGGTGTGATGAAGGATGGAACTCAAGCTGGATGTGTGACATGGGATCAGACTTCTTGGTTGTAAATCTTCCTTCTACCTCATAAAGTTGTTTACACCTTTCACATATTCTTGTCTTTATGTATGATGATTATATGTGTAAATTCTTTTGATTCCATTTGCTTTTAGTAGATAGGTCTCTTGCATTGATTAGTTTTTGTCCTCTGTTTATGATTGTAGGTACTTATCGAATGGATTCAGCTCGAGAAGGAGTGATGAGAGCTATTCAAAGGAGACAAAGGGAAGTGAAAGATAACAAGTAGGTCCCTTGTCTTATTTATATTCTATAGAAAAGGGTTAAACTCTTTAAATATGTTGTTCTAGGTGTACCTACCCACCTAGGGAAATTGTGTTTATCCGTAGATGCAAAATTCCACATAACAAATTGGCAACTCCGATGGGGATCAACCATCATTCCGAGTAGTTTATCCTCATCATATTACACTCTAGTAGACTTTACCTACTTTCATTGATGTTATTTCAATATTTTTGAAGTGTTTTTGGTCAAAAACTTGAGGTTAGATGTCTTTTGATTGGCCTCTCTAGTACCAACTCAGGCTTGGTCAGGGAATAGTGCTCTGCAAAGCACCCTTGGCTTAGAGATAGTGTTCTGTAGTGTAGTTACTCCCACTCTAACCTACACTGATCCTCCTTGAGGTTAAAAACCCATATTTGGCTTAGATTTTTCCAATTTTTTCTTCTGAAGTTGTTTGTTTAAAGATCAATGTTTTTATGGTTCTGAAATCAACTTGTATTTCTTCCCCTAGCCCTACTTTGACCTTGATTGTTTAGTGTTTCTAAGAGTTTTATTTATCATTATCAATTCATTTTCAAATTTAGTTTATATCGATTAGTCTTTTCTAAAAAAGAAGTGTCATAAAGTCTTCATTTCCTTGAAAAAGAAATTGTTGTAAAGTCTTCATTTCTTGTGAAAAATATTGATTGGTTGTTTGTGCATCTAGTTCGTTTTTGTTCATCTAAACACTAAAGGGACTCAAAAGAAAAACTTTCATTTTACATATTGTCGTTTTTGAATGATTGATAGAAATAGCTAGGGAATTTGCATTAGGTGTGCTCTTTTCTCTTTGTCAAAGTTCTGATTGCTCTATCCCTTACTAGCTATGGTTTTCATTGTTAATTGAATGAAAGAATGTTTTTCATGTTAGTTGCATTCTAGGAATTGCAAACATACATCACTTGGTGAACCTTGAAAGGAAAATTCTTAAGAAGATCAACTTAAAAGTTATCTCAATTAACCTAATGGAGCATTGTAACTTAACGCAAAACATTTAGAGGTTCTAGGCTAGAGACGTGTTCCACCGTCATAAAACACAGAAGCTATCACTAACATGTCTATGATACATTCTGAGTGTGATACCTCATTCCACGTATGTGAGTATATTGTAGCTCATCCCCATACCTTTGGGTATATAGGGCAGTGTTACAATACGTAAATTACAAATGAATGATCTCACTATGCATTTCACATTAGAAATCGCTAACACAGATTGGGCCTCCATATACTTTCGGGTATATATGGGAGGACTACATTAGGTTGCTATCCATCCTTAGGTCACTAAGTCAGTTGCCTTGTACACTGTGATACACCAAACAAAGCATTCGAGGAGATTGTATGCCCGTATTTCTTTGTTTGCTCGGAGGTATTATGTAGTTCACAGATGCTTACTAATCCTTTTGCCTAGATTATCCCTCTTTTGTTTTGTTATGTTATTTTGATTAAAATAAAATTATTGACCACGGATAACATCCTCCACGCTCACTCCTTAGTTGATATTAGGTTGAAACATATGGCAACAACTTTGGAGTCCACCGATCAAGGAATTCCTTTTGATGGGAATCCTAGTCCTTTTCCTCCTTTTGCAAATATTGGTGCTCCTTATATGGCTACATTGTCCCTTCCGGGACTTACCATTTACTTGCAAGTATGGTTTTTCTCAACCTCCTTGGCCCTAGAACTAAATATTCCTACAATTGGTCAAAATCAACCTCCAATTGATCCTAAAGTTAACCCTTTTGCTTCTTCGTCGATTGTTTCTTCCTTCCCTTCTTCCTCTTTTCCTAGTGAAAGTATTGGTACTAGTAACTAGGTGGATAAGAAGAAGAAGAAAGGGAAGAAGAAGAAGAAAATGCAGTAGGGGACAACCAAGCAATCATTTCTTCGAATGAAAATTCTGATGAGAAATCATTCGATGAGCTTCACAAACTTCAATATCCCTGAAAACTTTGTATGAGAGACCATCTTCTTTGAAATTACTCTGGTATTCCTTAGATATTAGAAAAATGGTCTTCTTGTTCACATCATCCTATGTCATCAACTTCTCAAGATCATGTTGGTGACACACCATCAACTAGTGGTATTAAAGTTCATGGAAATAAGGGTAAAGTTAAGTTTCCCTATAGGTTATGTGAATGGGATCACCCCATTCACCTTTGACCCTATTTGGATGAAGCCAAAAAGTGTTGGATAATCGTCTTGCTTCTCTATAATGACTTCCATCTAGTTACAGGAGACTCTCCCTTAATCCTTCACTAGTTGATAAAGTGACTAGCCCAAATCAACTGTTGGTCAAACCCACTCTCTCTGAATGTGAATCGCATGAGTCTATACCTAACCAATCACAGGTCGAGGAAATAGTTGACCCGATTTCACCTTCAATTAATTGTACCTTTCTTGAAGAGAGTGAATATGATACCACTTGGGTTCTTTTTGTTTCTTTAGATTCCAATGAGCTTGGGGGGAATCCTCCTGTTCCATCAAGATAGGAGGAAAATCCTCCCACTCTCATAACTCAAGGGGTTAATTCTCTCATTCTTACGGTACCCCCTCCAAGTGGTCTAGTCACTTCCTTTGATTGGAATCAACTGGTACAATGTCGTCTTCCTTCTTATGTGCATTTCTAGATCATAGTACAGGTTTATATTATGATTGTATTTGGCACTATTCTAGATAAAGGTGCACCTGTGAGTATCCTTTCCTCCACTGCTTGGCAAGTGCTCAGTTCATCGTCACTTATGTCTGTTACCTAGAATCTGTTGGCTTTTAATAGAGGAACTAGTCAACCATTAGGGATCCTTCCTCAGTTACCTATTACTTTGGGAGGAAAAATTGTTTATCTCAATGTGATGGTAGTCCCAGGCCCTTTAGATTACATTTTACTTCTTGGGAGTGAATATGTTTATGACATGGGAGCTATTGTTTCAACACTCTTTCAAGTGATGTGTTTCTCGCATGAAGGTAGAATTTCCACCATTGACCAACTTTCATTTCTCGGTCCAAATATGGCTTCTAGTCAGCCATCCTCCCTAAATGGTCCTTTTTTCCCAATGGTATCTTCGCCGCCACAGTTCAATTATGTGGCAACCCGTTCCATGCCTACATCAACTAACGATCAAATCTGTAATGTTGTACATTATGTACTGGGGGCATTCCAAATCTTGGATTCCTTCTTACGAATCCCTTCCAGAGCATGGTTTTCCCATCTGATGAGAACCTCTTGGAAGTCATGACCTCTTATGGGTCATGAACAAGGAATATGAGGATAGTTCCTGGTCTTGTTTCAACCTAGCTTAAAAAATGAAACAAGGAATATGAGGATAGTTCTTTTACTGTGTCAACCTCATTAAAAGAATGAAACAAGTCCCATGAGGATAGTTCTTTGTCTTCTGTCAACCTTGTTAAAAAATGAAACAAGGAAAATGAAGATAGTTCCTTGTCTTGTGTCAACCTCATTAAAAAAATGAAACAAAGGGCACGAGGATAGTTCTTTGTCTTGTGTCAGCCTCATTAAAAAATGAAACAAGGAACAAGAGGATAGTTCCTGGTCTTGTGTCAACCTCATTACAAAATTAAACAAGGAACATGAGCATAGTTCCTTATCTTGTGTTAAGCTCGTTAAAAAAGTGAAACAAGGAATATGGATAGTTATTTTACTGTTTCAACCTCATTAAAAAATGAAACAGGTCCTAGAGCATAGTTCCTTGTCTTGTGTCAAGCTCGTTAAAAAATGAAACAAGGAATCTGAGCAGTGTTCCTTGTCTTGTGTCAAGCTCGTTAAAAAATGAAACAAGATCCCATGGAGCAAAGTTCCAATTCGAGTCTTTGATTAGATCTCATAAAATCCCAGTCAAGTCTTGCACTTGATCTCATAAATGAACCTTCATTCCATCCACCTAATAGCCACAAGTAGTCTACTTAGGTGAATGTAATGAAGCTTGGGGGGCATGCACCTAGAATCGAGTCATCATGCTAGGGGCATGTAAACCAATATCAAGCATAGTTTTTTCTTGTTTCAAACTTGTGTAAAAGTGAAATTGAATGCAAGCATAGCTTTTTGTTTCAAGCTTGTGTAAAAATGAAACTGAATCCAAGCATAGTTTTTCGTTTCAAGCTTGTGTAAACATGAAACTGAATCCAAGCATAGTTCCTTATGGTTCAAGCTTGTGTAAAAATGAACCCATCTCCATTTTAATCCTTGAGATTTCCATTCTATCAACCTTTTCTCCTAGATGAGCCTTGGTTGTTTCATTCCATCATCACTATCTGCTTAGTTGATCATATGCTTTCACTTGGTTGTTTTACCCTTTTTTAGGAACAATTGCAATGTGTCATCTTATTAGCTAGCCTCTTCACATAAATCAGCATGTTTTGAGAAGTTCCAAAATCACCAGAGCCATTTTCCATCCTAGACACCACTCATTCCTCAAAGTGGAGCCCTATTTAAGCTCTTTTCAGACTCTCCAAATATGAAAATATTGTAGAGTGCTTGTGCTTTGTAGTTTGTTAATGGATTGGAAACGACATCTACTCAGTATAAGTCTAACCCTTTTTTGGACTGAGATAGATTATTTACAAAAAAGGAATACGTTGATTGAACATGGTCAATAGGTTCTCTCTTGTATTGTTTTACGCTTTTTCAAACTTGAGAGACAAACTTACGAAAAAATAACTCATGGAGTTTTCTTTTTGTCCCTTTTCAAACTCTTTAAAAATGAAAATGATTGAGTTATCATTGTCATTAAACTTGTTAAAACATCAAATCGTGAAAAATTACTCCATCATGAAAAGACCAAGTTTCAACTTCTCTAGACTCATTAAAACATCACATAGCGATGGATTCACCCGAAGGGTGGAATTATACAACAAGCATATGTTATCCTCCTCAAGCCTAATAAAAAATAAAGAGGCACTGGTTAGCAATGACTGGGGAAAATGGGAAAGGGGGTAAACCACTTTATGGTAGCAGGTCGCTATTGAACATGACACTTTCACTTCATCTCTGTGACTATGTGGGTTGGGTTATCTGCTTGATGGTTATCACATCTATGGTCTATCATACCATCCATTACTTTGGTTTTTGGTCAATGCTGCCAATTCATTTAGTGCCGTTGACATGTTCAAGAGAAGTTACATAGTTTAAATTCATCCTTTGCAATACTCATCAACCTTCATTTTCATGACCGCCATTCCTAAACATTGTATCATCAGTCACATTCTGTCTCCAAAATAATTACACTCGTTTCATGTCATTGATGTGGGATACATCAAAGCCCTCCTGCGATGAGTCGCTTCTTGTCGACATCAACACTTTATCCAAGAAGTTGAGTTAGAAACATCCTTTTAGTACCTTGAGGCTTGCATAAATCAATGGCAAGTTTCTCACTTCTGACGATAGGTTGACATCACTAGCCTTCGACTAAAAAAATTTGTATGGTGTTTGACATCAAAACATCCATTAACACCATGCAAAATGTATTGTAGTACCTTGAGGATCATTATCATTATCGGTGATTTCTCTCGCATCTGTTAATGACTTACACCATTGGCTAGTAATCAGATAGTGTCTTCCCATGTGACTTCAGATCACATATTCACATGGTTAGACTCATACTTAAGCGAATGACTGAATGAGATATAAGACCCCAGATCTAGTTTAATCCATTCAAGCTGTCATTTTAGAAAAGTACCAAATCATCCATACAATGGATTTACACTGTTGGTCATCCCATCATGGGTCTATATCTGTAGATGACTATCTATATACATCTAATGAAAAGTTTATATGTTGAGCATGGGTATGCCTTCCCTTAGAAAATCATGAAAAAATCCAAAATATCATGATATTATGTGTTGTAATTGATGCAAGTTACCATCCACTTCAAAACCTCCTCATCACAACGTAAAGCATATCACTTAACATTATCATTTTTGACTTCATGCCTTAGGGGACAACTGTTATAGGTTTATTTGGGTACATCACTCCCATCATTCATATTAGTACTTTTAGAGCTCATCAAACCTTAATTCAGTTGCTACATACCCTAGACAAGTCATCACATTAAATGCCATCATTCCTGAGAGTTTCCTGGCCTGAAGACATCCTGAAATGACTCGTTGAGGGACCAACACAACCTTGGTCAGGGTTATGTGTGCTACAGAGCACTTAGGCCCATTCAAGCCTATTCTACAGAACAACTAGGCCAACTTTGACTTGCACTGGGCGAGATTGAGCAAAATATTCATAGGGTTTTGGGAATATTCCTTCATTTAAGACCATTCTAGAAGATTCCCACATCTTATCCTCTCCTATGAGCTTGAAATTGGATAGGGAATGAATCAAATAACATCCTATCCTCTCATCCCTTCCTCCATGGAAACTTACTCCCAAATTGGAAAGCCATTCAATGCCCAATTTATGCCAAAACCACATCCATTTCCCTATAAATTGAGCAC
>APFE030036521.1:305874-352580 GCA_000404065.3 Pinus taeda
TTCAATAATAATTTTTAAGTGTTAATATATTTAATGGTTTAAAATTAATTATTAAATATCTTATTAATAACTAATAAAACGAATAACAATAGGTAATTACGATAATATAAAGGATTAAACAATACTAATTCTAATACTACAGGGATGCTAAGATTAAGGGGGAATATATAAATCATGCTTAAAAGCTAAAAATATACTAAAAATTATGTTTAAAAGCTAAAAATATATTAAACATTAAAATAAACCACGGGAAAAAAAGGGGGGGACCAACCACCAAAAACAACCTCTCAAGATAGGGAAAAAACCCTAAGACCCTATAAATGAGGGACTGAGGAGGCTAGGAAGACATGGCTGGGACCCAACAACTGCTAATCTTCCAGCCATCATCCCTATTAAGATTATTCGGCCTTTTCTCAATCTCCAGGGCCTCTCTAAATTTGCGATGGTGAAACTGTGCAACTTTGGCAATGACTTGAGCCTCTACAATACAGACATGATGCATAGTCTTCCCGGCATGTTTAGCCAGGGTTGAGGACTTGGTCCTACCATGCCTTAAGTCAGTCGAATGCTCGCTAATCCTTTGATTAATAGAGCGACCTGTCTCACCAATATATGGTGTCCCACAGGAACAAGGAATGCCATAGATGCCCTTCATGTCTTTAGGGTCAATAGGATCTTTAACAGACTTGAGGGAGCCATGGATAATATTGAGAGGTCTAAAAGTTGCGGGCACATCATACTTCCTCAGAATCCTCGTAATCCTATCAGTGGTCCCTTGGATGTAAGGCAGGTTAACACCTATGACCCGATCTTTAGGATCCCTTCGGATTGAAGGCTCCTTTTTGGCCTTGAGGAAGGCTTTCTGACCCAGGTGTCTACTGTAACCATTCTTCACAAAGACATCTAGGAGATGAGCCTTCTCCGTTTCAAAGCTTTCTTCATTAGAAATTCTGACAGCACGGGTGGCAAGTGTGCTTAGAACTCGTAACTTCTGAGCGGGGAAATGATGGGAAGAAGCATGCAAGTATTGCTCAGTATGCGTCTTCTTTCTAAACACCCGATGAGAAAAGGAACCATCCACATTCTTAGAGATGAGAACATCCAAGAACGGAAGACAACCATTGTCTTCTTTTTCCATCGTGAATTTAATGGCAGTGGATCGGTTATTGAGATGATAGAAGAAACGATCCAGCTCATCAGGGCCATGCGACCAGACAACACCGGTGTCATCAACGAATCTTTTCCAAAGCTTCGGTAAAAGATGAGATGAGGCCAAAGCCTTAGACTCAAATTCCTCCATAAAGAGATTAGTGACGTGTTGAAGCCCCAAAAATCGGGTCGACAGCAAGGGGGATACCCACCTCGTCCGGACCTTGGTTGGCAGCTCCTTATCCATTTGGTATAGCGGGTCCGACTGGGGATAATGGGACCAGTTTCCCAATCTAAGGGTGTGTGTGTGTAGAGTTGAATGATGCTGATCGAAGAGTACTTAAAGCTAATTTAATTCAGATTCTTAAACTACCTCTATGCTATTGTAATCTAATGAGAAACAACACATCTAATCTATGCTAACCCACGGTGTATATCTTCTATTATGTAATCTAAAGAGATTTCAAACAATAACTGGTAATAAAGATCATTCAGCTATCATAAGAATAGAAATCAATTAAGATAAACCACTTTGCATAAGAAGTTAGGCAAAACAGTTGTGAACAGTATAGCGCATAATAAGTTATTCATATATCAGACATAAATAAATGACTCCACCATATAGAAGTGCCAAATGGTAACTCATACATTCATGTAATAACATATAAACAACTAAAAATTGTATATCACTTTAAGAATATAAGCCGAAATGGCCAAGAGATAAAAGTACCATTCATGACTAATCCTACTCATAAAATTCAAGCAAAAATGATTTATCTCTACTTGTTCTAACATCTACTAAGAGTACAAAAGTGCAACATCAGTAGCAGACATCAAATGAAAACATTAATAAATCTCGATCCATCCATTCATCAAAACCTCCTCTGAGGGTGCAAAAGTGCATGTTCCGAGGACAATTTTTCGACAAATTTCTGGACCCTTCTCTAAATGCATGAGAAGGGTTAAAATACTACTTCCTAATTCTAATAATAATGTCTTTACAAAATTTAGGATGCGGTTTTCAAATGACCGTCCTTTTTCTAATCTAATAAAAGGAAACAACAAATTTCTAAAATAAGGCTACTTTTGAACTTGGTCCTTAAAACTGCAAGTGTTCATCATGGGCTTGAGAAGAGTCGGCTGGCTAACCTCTGCGCTGAGCTGGGCTACGAAAACAGGATCTATGAGAGCTGGCACTACTTTTTTGGCTGTGTTTATGATGCATTTCATAGTCATCTATTGACTATGTGGCTTGACCAAGTATGCCCAGTAACACTCCCAATTTAATCTGTTCAATCCCTGGATCACTTTTCCCTTTTCCTGCGCCTTCTGCTTCCATTCTGCTTCCAGTCATAGTTTATTTGGTACGTACCCCGGTGTGGTCTCTTCGATTAAGTTGGCCCTGTGTAAATTCTCATTTACACAGTTGATAAGAATGTTTGCCTACGTGGCCACTGTCTTCGCTGCTTGTTCCGCCTACCTCATTTGATCGTCCCATTTATTAAAGAGAAATTCTTTATGATTCTCGTTTATTCTGGGTGCACTTTCTCTTTTCCCTTCATCTTCATCATACATCATTTTATACACGGGTAAGATAAGCCTGTAACAAATCTGATAGAGGTGTGGGATGAACTGGGAATCCCATAACATCTTATTATAAACATGGATAGGTAATGGGTCCTGGGTAGTCCATTTCCAACCCATAGTGGGGAATTTAGACACATAACAAATAGAATCCATAATATACGCAAACAGATAAAAAGGAGGATAGACCCTTTGAGACAAGGATCTTTTAGACTGATAATTCATAACAGCCGTGTATAGTTTATCAGAAAATATCTTGGCCCAATCCATAATATCAGTGTTTGTGGCAGCGTCTATTAGTGGTAGCCATTCAAAAGAAAATTTATTGATATCCGGTATCCCAAATAATCTGCAAAGCATGGCCACAGCAAAACAATACGGAGAGGTGAGAAAACCAGTGTTGTACATACTGTTTTTGTCCTTTTTGAGTGGCTCCTCTTTTCTAGACCAATCTTTAGTGGTCTTTGCTAGGTTTGGGTTCTCTGCCGCAAATTTCTTGACAAATTGTGCATTGTAAGTCGTCTGCGGTTCAGGAATATGATACATAAGCTTTAAATCTTGTGCGACGAATGATCCTATGAGCCCATGTCCTTGAACCTTGAATTGTTTGTTGTTCAACTCTGCATTGTCAAGTATCCATTTGATCATATCCGTGTATGGTAGAATTTTGGGCCTAGCTGCTATCCGGTGAAGAAATGAACATACTAGCTCCTCTCAGGACGCCTAGGAAGAGCGTTGTGAGCCCGCGACAGTATCAACCTTCATTACTCTAGGATTTTCTTCCTCCAGCAGCCTGTACATGCTTTCCCATGTCAAAATCCCCGTGTCTCTGTTGCAAGCAGTGTTTGTATACAAAGGTGCCATCTCTTTCGTCTTTTCCTTCACCTCAGAGCCTTGAGCTTTATTTTTCTTTCCCATTTGCTCCTGCGTTTGGCCTTGAATCGTCTTAGCTCTTCATTCCTGCAGATTACGAGTGAAGTGGAAATGACTGATTAAGAAAGGTGATGGGAGAGTTTTAAATGCAACAGATATATCAAATATGCCACTTTATGTGAAGTAATTCTTTACAAAAGCACGTGTCTTCATTTCATTTAATAACTGACAACTAATTCATTTACTATCATTAAAAGTGCATGATGTTGAGTCAGATTATGGTAAGTGGCTTTTCTTTGAATGGCGTTCTTGAAGGATTCATGATTAAGTGATTTATGATTTGCTTATGTAACATCGCAGATCGCACCATCGCAAATCGCAAGATCGCAGATTGCACCATTGCAGCAATCGCAAGATCGCAGGTCGCAGAAGTTTGATGTTTGCCAAATCTTGCCAATTCGTTTCTGCGATATGCGATCTTGTGATCAGTGTTATCGCAGATCGGTAAATCTTGAAGTTTTTCCTTATGAGTATTACTTCATTGCGATGCGATGTTATTCTTGACACGAGGGTCTTGCGTGTACTGATATTATAGAGGAATGGAGGCATTTCCTATTTTTTTGCAACGCAGTTTCAAATATATTTCCCCTATCGTAGACTTAGGTTAAAAATATTCAAAAGACCTTTCTAAGCTTACGATGGTAACCTTATTTTGAAGAAAGGAAAAACTTGCTTTTTTCTTAAAAAATTTAACTAAGGGTCCCCATTCATTTCGTATTTTGGACAACACTTAAATGAACAAGGGGGGGTTGTTGCTGGCCACAATAATTGGCGATTCACTTGGGAGAACCAGTTATCTCTGATCTTCTATTGACGTTTTTCAAACTTTCGAAACAAAAATTTTTCTCAGAAAACTTAAACTTTATTATAAAGAGATAAAACATATTATACTTCAAACTGTCAATGATATTTTGTTTCAACCTCTTTCTATTTTAATTACTTGTATCCTTAGCTTGTCTTTGTATTTACATCAGCCATTACTTGGTCTTGTAATGAAAATTAAAATAAAGCCCTCCCTGTGTAGCAGCCTTTTAAATATGCTTCTTTGTTGCAGGTAGATCCTCTGCTGCCAGCAGGTGTCCATAGCCTTGACAGGTTTACCTATTACCCAGTAATGATCCTTTATCCTGCTTAAGGTTATTTACAACCTTTCAGAGAAAAACCCATTTTGACACTTTTTTCTTTTTCATTCTCTAAAGAACAATGTCTTGGTTTGGTGGCCAAATTATGACACAGTCATTCACTTGATTTACACTTTTGCTTAACAAGCTGGCTCATGATGAGACCCCTTGTCTTTTGATTGCAACAATCTTGAGTTTTTTCCTTGTTTTGGTGGACAATATTGGCAAAGTCAGCAAGTTATAATATTTGTGATCATGATAAGATGGCTCATGATGAGACCTCTTATTCATTTAGATATAGTGTTTTCTCGGATTGTTTCTCTGAATGCTGCGATTTCCTTTAGTAGGGAGGAAGTCAATTTTTTCCTTAAGAAAGTTCTGGACGACAATAATAGAGCTTCTTTGGAAATGGTTGTTTCCACAGGGAATCCTTATTTTTTTATTGATGCCTTTCATTGTACTGACATAAAACAATTCCTTCACTAAGATTGCTTTCTTCAAATTTCTTGGAGATGAAACTAGTATCATATCTAGGTTAAAGTTCTATTGATAATAAATATCAAGTTTCCAAAAGATTTTCTATTTATAGAAGCAGAAGTTCAAAATCTTGACAGAGAAAAGGTGTCTTTAGTAAACGTCAAATGTTGTTAACCAAAGCAAATTTTATTATGGAGAAAAATATTTAACGAAATGAGAGGTAGACATTCCCTAGGGTTATGTAGAGAATAGGGATAATCTCTTCTCTTATTTTGCCTACCAACTATTAAAAGTAAACCTAATAACCTAGCTAAATTACTCCTACTCCTACTCTAACTATATACAAAAATCTAACTAGGTGAAATGATATTTCCAGTGGAGCCATCTTTTCATTTTTATTCCTACACGTATGTAACTTTCCAACATCAGTGTTAAGAACAAAAATTTTCTTGGACTGTTAATGTTGGATGTGGAATAAGAATGTGTAACTTCAGTTGGAATTATGTCTGGAATTTCTTTCTCATGAAAATTTATTTCCAACTAGATACCTATTGGATCATAAAAATCAGGATGAATTTCTGTTATGGATTGATGGTCTTGTAATAGAGGAAGTTCTGTACTTCCTTGACACAGTTTAGCTTTCCAAAATGGTAGCACATCATCCGAATGTTCTTTAATAAGGTGCTCAACATACCAGAGTAATCTATCAAAAGTCTGAAAATTTAAAACACAATCCGACTTTGTACAAAATGAGTGTAAGTGAGAAAGAAAGAAATGATTATCTGTACAAATAATGTTACAGCACAATTGGGATTGGCTTGGAATATTTTGTTCTTCACAAGAACTGGCTAGAATTATGGGATCCGAGCAATTTCGAATTCCGTCTTGTGAATCAGAAGACAAGTTATGATTGTGAACAGGCATGGGAGTTTCTTCATGATATGAATCATAGATCGGGGTATTGTCTTGGATAGTAAAATCAGGCAAATGGTCTTTTGCTTTGAAATGAGGATTGACTGATATGATTTCCGAATTAGAATACCTCTCATTATCTGAGTTTTGATGAGTTACTTGAGATAAATCAATAACATCATCGTTTTCAAAGTAACCACCATAAATGATTTTACAGGTTTCCCTAGATTTCTCTTTTTCGTCATATATTTTCAGACAAGGAAGGTCAAGTGGTTCTTGTTTGAAAATGATCAAAGGATGTTCTATAGCTTCCTTTTTATATTGAAAACCTAATGATGACTCATTTGAATAATCCTCTGTGCTTTTTGAGATATCTTTAATATTGAGAGGGGAAAAATTATCATCACTAAAAACATCAGGATAAAGAGAAAAATGTGATTCTGAAACAATGCATTTGAGAATATCATCATGCGAAAATCTTTGTTCATCAAATTCATTATTGACATCGGGCTTTAGATCATACCTTTGTGTACTGATACTTTTTGAAAGAGAAATAGTTTGTTGTTCTAACCTTGGCATTTGCATTTGTTGACTTGCAACGATATTATCTGACCTTATATCAAAGTCATCTCCTGGTTCCAAGGCAGGCTTTCCTCCAGCATTCTCGCTTTTGTCTTCTTGCATTAGAGCATGCATGACTCCTAGGATTTGAGGAATTTCTTCATTATGACCGATTTGTATATTCAAATTAAAATTCTCGTTCATATTAGAAGGAAATGAGATAAAACTTGAACTATTTTCTGTTTGATCAGACATAGGAGGTAGGGAATGCTTAGCATAATCTGAAGATTCTTCATCTATGAGTTCACTTTCAAGATCGTACTTTAGACAATTAAGATGAAATTGCATATTAAAATCCCTAACATATTCATCTTGTTTCCGTAGATAATCAATTTCGGCATATACTTGGTCATAGTCATAACAATCAAATCCAAAAATGAAAGTCTTGACGAATTGGTCCCAACTGTGAATTGATGCAACTGGGAGGATTCTGCACCATTTTCTAGCTTCCGCCGTGAATGTAAGGGTAAAAATTTTGCATAAAATGCCTTCATCAATTCTTTGAACATCATAGCTTGAAACTCCTTGAATAAATTGCAGTGCATGATTAAAAGCAGAAGAATTATTCTTACCATTGAATTTTACCTGAGACAAGAGTCTTACCACTTCAGGTGGAGTGTTGGAAGAGGTAGGAACATGGATGCAACTCCAAATGGGAAGTTTGTGAGCAGCCATCCAGATTCAAATGTTACAATTGAAAATCATTCCAACAGACACTATGTTCAGGACCTCCTTCTAGCACCAAATATGTTGAAGCCCCGAAAATCGGGTTGACAACAAGGGGGATACCCACCCGGTCCGGACCTTGGTTGGCAGCTCCTTATCCATTTGGTATAGCAGGTCTGAATGGGGATAACGGGACCAATTTCCCGATCTGGGGGTGTGTGCATGTGTAGAGTTGAATAATGCTGATCTAAGAGTACTTTAAAGCTAATCTAATTCAGATTCTTTAAACTAACTCTATGCTATTTTAATCTAGTGAGAAACAACACATCAAATCTATGCTAACCCAGGATGTATATCTTCTATTATGCGATCTAAAGAGATTTCAAACAATAACTGGTAATACAGATCATTCAGCTATCATAAGAATAGAAATCATTCAAGATAAACCACTTTGCATAAGAAGTTAGGCAAAACAGTTGTGAACAACATATCGCATAATAAGCTATTCATATGTCAGACATAAACAATATGAATCCACCGTATACAGAAGTGCCAAATGGTAACTCATACATTCATGCAATAACATATAAACAACTGAAAACTGTAAATCACTTTAAGAATATAACCAGAAATGGCCAAGAGATAAAAGTACCATTTATGACTAATCCTACTCATAAACTTCAAGCAAAAAAGATTTATCTCTACTTGTTCTAACATCTACTAAGAGTAAAAAAGTGCAACATCAGTAGCAGACATCAAATGAAAACATTAATAAATCTCGTTCCATCCATTCATCAAAACCTGCTCTGAGGGTGCAGAAGTGCATGTTCCGAGGACAAGCTTTTGACAAATTTCTGGACCCTTCTCTAAATGCATGAGAAGGGTTAAAATACTACTTCCTAATTCTAATAATAGTGTCTTTACAAAATTTAGGATGCGGTTTTCAAATGATCGTCCTTTTTCTAATCTAATAAAAAGAAAAAACAAATTTCTAAAATAAGGCTACTTCTGAACTTGGTCCTTAAAACTGCAAGTGTTCATCATGGGCTCGAGAAGAGTTGGCTGGCCGACTTTTGCACTGAGCTGGGCTGCGAAAACAGAATCTATGAGAGCTGGAACTACTTTTTCGGCTGCGTTTATGATGCATTTCACAGTCATCCATTGACTATGTGGCTTGACCAAGTATGCCAGTAACACTCCCAATTTAATCTGTTCAATGCCTGGATTGCTTTTCCCTTTTCTTGCGCCTTTTGCTTCCATTCTGCTTCCAGTCGTAGTTTATTTGGTAGGTACCTCGGTGTGGTCTCTTCGATTAAGTTGGCCCTGTGTAAATTCTCATTTACACAGTCGATAAGAATGTTTGCTTGCGTGGCCGCTGTCTCCGCTGCTTGTTTTGCCTACCTGATTTGATCGTCCCATTTATTAAAGAGCAATTCTTTATGATTCTCGTTTATTCTGGGTGCACTTTCTCTTTTCCCTTCCTCTTCATCCTACCAAGCTAAGTATTTCGTCACCCGTCTGTCACTCTGATCATAGTCACTTCGCATGTCCGCCACTTGATTGGTGATTTTATCGCTCAACTCACAATAGTGACTCCACTGTGATATCTTACGTCCCAACTCTTCCTGTTGCTACAGAAGTTGATCATTTTAAGTCAATAGATTCTGAAACAAATTCGGCAAGCTTAGGCTCGTCTTTATGCATTTCTTGTAAAATTTGCAACTGCTTTCCTTTCTTGTCTAGACTTCTTTGATAGCTTATTTGCATTTGCTGAAAGTCTTCCTGTAACATCTCGAGTTGTTTGGACGCTTCAATACTAGCATTGGCTTATTGTAACTGTCGTTGTAGTAGTTGTATTTGATTTTCTTGTTCTTTCAATAGTTGTTGAACTTCCGATGCCTTGTCGATAGTTGCAGAAGCATATGCTCCTGCGATCTGAGACAACTTAGTGAGATTTTCTGTTGGGTTATTGTTGGGGTCTTTCCATAAGACGTCCAAATGTTCAACATCTTGTGATAGTGTATTTTCTAGTTTTCTTTTCTTCCTTTGTCTCCTTACAACTGCTCTATGTTGGGGACTATAGAATACATCCAGTGGGGGAATTTCTTCTACATTAAGTAGAAGCTCAGAAGGTGGAGGGATAGAAATGTGCTCTGTTTCTGTGACACTGCTGACTATGGTCGAAACCACTTCTTGCGCTATCTGTGTATTGGTCACAGGTGTTCTTGGTGCTTTCCCTTCAAGATTGATCATCGCGTTGAAGGTTTCCTATTCTTTGTCCAGTTCTGTTGTGATGAGTGGCACTTTAATGACGGGAGGGGGGACGTCTCTTGGCAGTGAGGCGATAGCTTGCTGTTGCGACATTGCACTTGACTGAGCTGTATCTTTAACTATTTCTTCGCTTTTTCCTTGGTCGCTTCCAGACCCTTTTGAATGTTCGGGCACTCCTTGCACAGTGTTAGATTTATATTTGGAAGTGCTAGAGTTTCCACTGAGACTAATGCTTGGAGTTGGTTCTCTGGCAGGCAGTCACAGCTTCTCTAGAGGAACATTGGCCAGCCTTATTTCCCTGTATAACATGAATCTTTGGAGGTCATCTGGAGACAAACTCGACCGAGCTTCCCGCAAAATTTCCTGGAGTGAGCTTCTACTCTGAAACAAATCATCAAACAAATCTTTCTTTCCGACGAATGCTTTTATTTTGACGTTCGTTGTGAAATCTTGGGCAACATTATTTGGGTCAAATGGCCATGCTGGAAATTTAAATAATTGTAGACACGTGACATTCTCCACTTCGGTGAAAGCGTGTCCTACATCGAACAATGAGAAGGCCCCACAAGTTACAGGAAACTGAGGCCATATGGCCTTCTTCTTGTCTTTTAGGTCTTTGGTCAGGCCACCTTCTGAGCAGGTTTGATAGGCAATTTCCCGAGCCAAAAATTTATCAGGGATATATAGGGGTAGGACATGTGGAGGTACAGTGCTTCCAAACACTTTAATATAGGTAAACCATTCTTCCCTGAACCATCTTGCGATGGGGATGATGTCTATCTGTGCCTTGGGTGAGCATCTCGGGGGTTCTTCATCATACATCATTCTATATAGGGGTAAGATAAGCCCGTGACAAATCTGATAGAAGTGTGGGAAGAACTGGTAATCCCATAACATTTTATGATAAACATGAATAGGTAATGGGTCCTGGGTAGTCCATTTCCAACCCATAGTGGGGAATTTATACACATAACAAATAGAATCCATAATATACACAGACAGATAAAGAGGATAGACCCTTTGAGACAAGGATCTTTTAGACTCGTAATTCATAACAGCCGTGTATAGATTATCAGAAAATATCTTGGCCCGATCCATAATATCGGCGTTTGTGGCAGCGTCTATTAGTGGTAGGCATTCAAACGAAAATTTATTGATATCCGGCATCCCAAATAATCTACAAATCATGGCCGCAGCAAAACAATACGGAGAGGTGAGAGAACTAGTGTTGTACATACCGTTTTCATCCTTTTTGAGTGGCTCCTCTTTTCTGGACCAATCTTTAGTGGTCTCTACTAGGTTTGGGTTCTCTGCTACAAATTTCTTGACAAATTGTGCATTGTAAGTCGTTTGCAGTTCAGGAAGATGATACATAAGCTTTAAATCTTGCGCGGCGAATGATCCTATGAGCCCATGTCGTTGAACCTTGAATTGTCTGTTGTTCAACTTTGCATTGTCAAGTATCCATTTGATCATATCCGTGTATGGTAGAATTTTGGGCCTAGCTGCTATCCGGTGAAGAAATGAACATGCTAGCTCCTCTAAGGATGCCTCGAAAGAGCGTTGTGAGCCCGCGAGAGTATCAACCTTCATTAATCTAGGATTTTCTTCCTCCAGCAGCCTGTACATGCTTTCCCATGTCAAAATCCCCGCGTCTTTGTTGCAGGCAATGTCTGTATACAAAGGCGCCATCTCCTTCGTCTTTTCCTTCGCCTCGGAGCCTTGAGCTTTATTTTTCTTTCCCATTTGCTCCAACATTTGGCTTTGAATCGTCTTAGCTCTTCGTTCCTGCAGATTACGAGTGAAGTGGAAATGACTGATTAAGAAAGGTGATGGGAGAGTTTTAAATGCACCAGATATATCAAATATGCCACTTTACGTGAAGTAATTCTTTACAAAATCACGCGTCTTCATTTCATTAAATAACTGACAACTAATTCATTTACTATCATTAAAAGTGCATGATCTTAGGTCTGATTATGGTAAGTGGCTTTTCTTTGAATGGCATGCCCGAAGGATTCGTGATTAAGTGATTTATGATTTTCTTACGTAACATCCCAGATCGCGCCATCGCAAATCGCAAGATCGCAGATTGCACCATCGCTGATAGCATCATCGCAGCGATCGCAACATCGCAGGTCGTAGAAGTTTGATGTTTGCCAAATCTTGCCAATTCATTTCTACGATATGCGATCTTGTGATCGGTGTTATCACAGATCGGTAAATCTTGAAGTTTTTCCTTATGAGTATTACTTCATTGCGATGCGATGTTATGCTTAACACGAAGGTGTTGTGCGTACTGATATTATAGAGGAATGGAGGCATTTCCTATCTTTTTTGCAACGCAGTTTCAAAGATATTTCCCTTATCGTAGACTTAGGTTAAAAATATTCAAAAGATCTTTCTAAGCTTACGATGGTAACCTTATTTTGAAGAAAGGAAAAAGTTGCTTTTTTCTTAAAAATTTAACTAAGGGTCCCCATTCATTTAGTATTTTGGACAACACTTAAATGAACAAGGGGGGGTTGTTGTTGGCCACAACAGGTGGCAATAGAAATCATGGAAAATCACGAGCTCTTGAAATATGGGTGGATTTACTTGCTATTATAGTGTGATTTTCCCCGCATTGACTAGGCATCTATGAGAAGTTTTTCATTGAACCTAGGAGAAAACTTCCATCTCGAGAAGGCTAGGAATAAAACCCATGTCTTTGATTTCTCCTAAAATTCTTGCATATATCTCAACAAATGAATAATACTAGATCGTGTTATTTTAAGTAAAAATGATTCTTCAATGCATGCAAAATGTCATATAACAAAAATTAAAATGAAATAATAAAAATACCTTTTGGCATTTTATTGGTCAATATGAAATTAAAATGTGACAAAAGTGAAGAGTAACAAGTTTATTATTGCTGAAATGGCATTTATGTAGATGGTGATTTGGCAAAAAAAAATGAGGAACAATAGTGGGATCATTCAAAAGTCTTCCCTTTCTTTTGGAAAAAAGTTATTGGGTATGAAATTCTAGAAAACCCCTCAATAAATAGATGGTAATATCCAACAAATGCCCATGAATGATTTCACATATATTACATTCCTTGAATTGTCTAGTTCATTATGGCCTCAATCCTTTTCTAAATCCACATGTATTCATGCTTTTGAAATAATATGCCCTAAATAATGAATGTGTTTTAGATAAAAATTACACTTGCTTAGTTTTGCATACAAAATATGCTCTCTTAGTTTTTGAAAAACCATCATGAGGTGATTCTCATGTTCTTCCACATTCTAGGATACCTTAGTATATCATCTAAAAGGCAAGTACAAACATTCCAAGTGCTTACTAAAACCACTATTCATCAGACACATGAATGTAGTTGGTGCACTTGTGAGACTCAATGGCACTACCATAAACTCATAATATCCATACCTCATTTTGAAGGGTTGTCTTATGGATATATTCTCCCTTAATTATGACTTGATGATAACCTCATCCGAAATCCATATTTGAGAATATTATTTCCCCTCTCATTTTATCAACAAAGTCATATATTGGGGTAATAAATACTTGTCCTTTCTTATTAATTTATTCACTTACATACAATCAATAGTTTTCCTAAGAGTTCCATATTTCTTCTTCAAAAACAAGAAAGGTATCCCCAAGGAGGCTTACTTACTTGGTCAAATGTATCTCTTTTCGAAAAATCATATAGTTGCATTTTTAGCTCCAATAATTATGTGGTAATCAACTTCTATAGAGCCTTGGACACTTGAGCGATGTGGGTACAAGAGTAGTAAGAAGTCAATATCCTTGGTTGGAGCACTTCATCTAGAAACCACATCATTGAAGTAATGTAATAAGAAATAATCTTTGAGTTTTAGAAATTTTCTCTTACGTTGATTCCAATATGTGTGATACGTCCCACTAGCACCATTTTTAGAAATATTTCTTCAACTTCAACCATTTCCAATTAATAATCTTCATAACATATATTTCCTTTGGAATGCCTCCAATTGTGTAGTCTTCTTATCTTGCAAAAAATATCAGAAGTGTGAAATGTGCCAGAGATACCACAAAAAATAACACAATAAGATGATAGAAAATGGAAATATTCTATTAAGATATGCAACAATATTTTTCACTTGCCTCTTTGAGGGGGTAACCTCTAGTAGAGAATATCTCAATTACACAACACAACAGAATAATTCCTTACTATATTCAACTATATATGGTTTCATGAGATCCAAAACCCTAACTACTCGTGGTCCCTTGCATAATGTGGGTTAACTACTTTATTTATTAGCTATGGCCAATTATAACTAATTGTGGTCACTTTTTATAATGTGGGTCAACCATTTACAATCATCATCAATGTGGTTAACTGCTTATGGGATTTATTTATTAAACTAACGTATCATGAATCTTACGAGGCCCCTTGGACATATTAAATTAATAAAAGGGTTAGGGTCGGACCCTAACATGTCGCCTCCCTTAAAAATAAGCCTTGTTCTCAAGGCTAGAGCTGTGGAAATTTATGGAGAATAGTTGTCGGTTCTCATGTCACATCTTCTAGTAAGGTTTCTTTCCATTGGATGAGGACTTCCTTGATAGTGCGACCACGAAGATGTCACTCTCATGAATCCAAGACCCATTCTAGTTGGATCCAAATAGAACATTCCATGTCCAATTCAGGCAAGATGGTCCAGACCTTGCAATTGTGCCCCATGAATTTCTTGAGGCAAGAGACAAGGAAGACATGGTGTATTTTTGAAGTGGCTAGCGAGTCCAATTTGTAGGTGACAAAGCCAATATGATGAATCACCTTATAAGGGCCATAAAATTTTAGAGCTAATTTTTGGAAGCCCTTTTATTTTAAAGATGTTTTCTTATAAGGCTGGAGTTAAAGAAACACTTGGTCACCCACTTGAAAATACCTTTATGAGTGATGTTGGTCATCCTATTGCTTCATCCAGTTTTATGGTTGATGGATATTATCCTTAAGAAGAGCGAGAGTGGTGTCTCAGTTTTGAAGCAGCTTATCAATTTCCTAACCTTTGGAAGATCGTAGAAAATAAGAAGTTGGAAAAGGTGGGAGTTGGCCATACATAATCTCATATAATTTCATCTTGGTTGCTTTATCATAAATAGTATTATATCACCATTCTACTAAAGGTAACCACTCCAACCATTGATGTTGTATGTCTGAAGTAAAGGAATCCAAGTAGGTATCCAAACATTTGTTTACCACTTCTATTTGACCATTCGTCTGAGGGTGATATGTTGTAGTCTTTTGGAGTTGTGTGCCATGTAGCTTGAACAACTCTTGCCAAAAATTGCTAGTGAAGGCGATATCATGATTAGACACAATAGAAGAAGTCATGCCATGCAACTTGAAAACTTTAGCCACCAAATTTGGAGTGAACAGGTGCATAAGGCACAAAATTTGGCATATTTGGAGAGTTGATCCACTACCACCATGATGACTTACTTATTTCCTGATTTAGGGATACCTGTGATGAATTCCATGGAGACATTAGTCCATATAGAAGCAGGTAGTGATAATGGTTTTAAGGTTCCTGGTGTCTTCACTATTTCCCCTTTGTTGCGCTGGCATATTTCACATTCGCTACAAATGTAAGGATGTCTTGTTTCATCCCTTCCCAAAAGAAAGAGTGGCATGTACAAGCATAAGTCTTATAAAAGCCTGAATGTCTTGTGTTGGGTGAGTGGTGCAATTATGCTAGAATGTGTGGTTTCAGAGTGGAGTTAAGGGAGAGAACCACATGATCCTTATATCGAATAATATCTTCTAGCCAAGTGTAACTCAATGGGGGTATCGATTCGCTTGTAACTTCTGGATTAGCTGGGAAAGAGATGGATGGGAAAAATGTATGCTGCATACCTCCTCAATCCAAGATGGTATGGGAAAGAATAGGGATAATAGGGTTCCATCTTCCTCAAATTGTCATGACAAGAAATCAACCACAACATTGTCTCAACCCTTCTTGTAGAATATTTCATATTCATAGCCCAAAATTTTGGTAAGCCATTTATTTTGTTGGAGAGACGATATGTGTTGCTCCAAAAAATAATTTAGACTATGATGGTCAGTTTATATCTGGAAACATCTTCCAAGAAAGTAGGGTCACCAAGCAGCATGTAAGATGGCCATCATTTCTTTCTCCTGAGTAGATTGACCCAAATTATTTCCACTTAATTTTTGGCTTGTTAAGGCTATTGGTTGACCTTATTGCATTAAGATTACTCCAATGTCGGTCCCTGAGGCATCACATTCAATCACAAAAGGTTTTGTAAAATCTGGGAGGGCCAAAACTGAGGTGGAACACATGCCTTGTTTGAGATCCAAGATGTCCTGTTGAGCTGATTCTATCTAGAGGAATGCATTTATCTTGAGAATATTCATCAAGGGTCTGAAAATGTATCCATAATTTCTGAAAAAAAAGTTAAATAATATCCCGTGAGGCCCAAAAATCCCCGTAGACTTTTCAAGGTCCAAGGTTGTGGCCAATATTGCATTGTCTGAATATTTTTTAAATCCACCAGTACTCCTCCATGACCGACAATGTGTCCCAAGTACTCCACCTCTTCCATTCCAAAAGAACACTTGAATTTGACAAATAATTTATTATCGTTCAAAAGTTACAATACCTGGTCAACATGTTGAAGACGTATTTCTCATGTGTTGATGGTGTTGGCTGCCACCAACAATTAGGGGGTATCCTTGAGATGAAGTCCCAACTATGCCTCACACGATTTTAATTAGGAGCCCCATTCGGGAAACATGCTTAGATACCATATTCTTCATGATTTGACTTGGTTCCAATGAACGACACAAGAGAAAAAAATATACTTTCTAGATAAACAAGTAAGTTTTCCTTGTGATGTATTCAACTGCAAAGTATATAATGGTTCTTTCAATAAAAGGAGAAAAAAAATGAGTCCTTAAAATAAGAGTAATAATACTATCCTAGTAAATATATACACATGTATCTGAAAGAATTGTCACTTATCTTGTGAAATAGTTCACAAAGAAATAATAATCATGAAAACAAGAGACACACAATTCAAAGATGCATACTAAAGCAGATGAAATAGTTAATTTTCATTAGTATGTAGAGACATAAACATACACCGCAAACAATGGAAGAATATTCTTACAATCATTCATGGCATATGTATGAAAGTGTGCCAGCTCCAAGAGATTTGAATTATAAAGTGAAAGTCCCAACATACACCATTACAATGATACAACACTAGTTCCAACAGTGGAAAGCAACTACTTTCTTCTCAAAAGACTAATCTTCTCTCTTATGCCTAGCTTGAGAAGCCAAGGTGAAAATTCCTTTGCATTAGCTATGAGGGTGTATATATAACAAATAAGGTGACTTTTTGCTTCCCTTATGACTCTTGAACTTTTGTCATGACTCTTGAGCTTCCATCTGAATTTTACAATTCTTATGAGAACTTTGAGCTTATACATGATTTTTCACATTCTATGTGTGACCCTTGGTCTTCCACACATTTTATATTTTCACATTTTTCAAAAATACAATATTGCATTTCCACAAATTTGTGGAAAAGATGACTCATATGACTCTTATGGTGACATTTTGAAAAACCATGAATCAATGATAGTGACATGAAACTTAATTGAAGAGTATTAATGCCAAACTTTTCTCCTTGCTACTATCTTCACATATTCATGATAGGTCTTGCATACACTTCAGCTTCATCCTCCAAGAGGTTGTTTAGGATATAGATTCTTCCATGTGATCTTGATCTTAATTCTTCTATCATGACCTACTGTCCATATAACTATTTGCTTGATTATCTCTTTAGGTCTTCAACATCACAAGTATCTTCTTGTAGCATCTCCTTGGTATCCTCCTTGAGCATGATCCTGCCATGTCAAGATAATAACACCTCTAAGTAGGGTTCACTCATGACAAGATGACGTCAATCCCAAAATATCCTATTCTATCTTGTTCCTTATGCAACATTATGACAAAGTTGGGACAATGTGCAAGATTGAGGAGGAGGCCTAACGATTGTGTAATGTGTAGAAGTAGGAGGTAGAGAGTGAGGGTCTAGGATTTGTCACTGCATAATGCACAATGGTTGAGGGAGAGGGAGACATGACAATGTAGTTGGGGAAGTTAGTGAGGTAGGGATGACATGCATACTCATTGTGACTGTGTAGTGTGGAGTTCTAGGAGGAAGGGTCAATGCATTGTGTAGTTGAGAATTGCAGGAAATATGACATGACCTAACTGTTGAATGAAAGTGCACAGTGCACAGTGGAGGCAAGACTAGGAAAATACTCCATAGTGGGCAAGAGAAACCAGAAATAAATTATCACTAGGACTATGTAATTGATGGAGGACGTTTTATGTGATTGTGCGGTGTGTAATTCTAGGAGGCAAAGGATTCTTGAATGCAGCTTGTGACTGCGTAGTGTAGACTTCTAGGAGGAATAAATATTGGTGCTTGGTCAAGCATGTTGCGAAGGCAAGATAACTTCAATATTGACTAAGTGTGGGATAAATAAGGCATAAAGATGAGACCAGAGAATGTAACAAGACTTGAACATGATCACACCTCATACATTAACAACCACATGACAATGAATCTTGGTACCCAAAATCAACATGCATCCATTGAAATGACATCAAAATGACACTTACCTCTAAGTGTGACACTTAAGATACACCTTTCGAAACAAGTGTCGATTGCAATAATAAAGTGTGAAATACCTTGAAAATGAGTCCAATGTATGTCCCTATGATAGATAGAATCCATTAATTCTAAAGAAAGCACTGGAGCTAACTCTTAAAGGTGTTCCATGACTTCCTTTCACAAAGATCAATACTCCCCTTCTGAAAAGATGACACTTGGAATTCCTTCAAAAAGGGACTTATAAAATTAGGTAGAAAGCAAGGGATAACCCTAATAACTAGAAATGACAGTTCACATGATTAAATGAAGGCTCCAAATTTTTAATATAGGTGAAAGTTTAGAGAGTTTTCTAGTAGTGACAATACCATGTTTTTCTATAGATGAGTGTTTCATAAAAAAAGACTAGGAACAAATTTCTAAGATATGGCTTGAGAAGGTGATTCATTATACTTTGAAAGGTGGACGGGACATTAAAAATACCAAAGGGCATAACCAAAAATTCATTGTGGAATTCGTGGGTTTTGAAACTTGTTTTTGGAATGTATGGTACTTTCATTTTGATTTGGTGAAAGCCCAAACAGAGATCCAACATGGTAAAGAATTGGGTGGCATGGAATTAATCAAGGAGATCATTGGCTATTGGAATATGAAACTTATCCTTGATGGTGATCTTATTGAGGGCCATGAAGTCAAGACAAGTGTGTCACTCCCCATCTTTTTTTTAAACCATGACCACTAGGGATGAATAAGGGTTGGTGTTGGGATGAATAAGGGATGCTTCTAGTAGCTCTTGAATAGTCTTTTCAATCTCATTATTTTGTACGAATCAATACCTATAGGGTATTCATTTGGTGGCTAGCTACCCAGAATCAAAGGGATTCTATGATATTCCTCACCCCAAGAAGGGGGTAGCTCCTTGGTTTTTTTCAAACACATGTTCACGGTGACTCAACACCTTTTACAAATAGGGATGAATGTTGGCAGGGATTGATTCAATGGATTGGATTGCATGAATTGAGAAACTACCCCATGGTGTCCCTTTTTTAAAAGCTTCTCCTTTATATGTGAGCTGATGATAATAGGAGCACCAGCCTAGATTCCTCAAAGTGTGTGAGTTTTTCCATTTTGTTTGAAGCTCAAATATAGCTGCTAGAAATCTCATGGTAATGGGGCCTAGTGTTCGAAGCCATTTTGCTTCGAGGATGATGTCACAACCTCCCATTTAAATTGAAAACATGTGTGTTTTAACGTGATAGTCCCCCATCTAGAACTTTATGTTCTCACAACGTCCTTCATAGTTCATGGTCCCCCCATCAACTATAAGGACTTGAAAATTGGATATTTCCCTCACAAAACAATGCACGACCTCAATGACCCATTTATGGACAAAATTATGCATGCTTCCATTGTCAATCAACACCACCATGGTTGATGCATAATAAAGCCTTTGATTTTTTAAGCATTCTAGAGAAGAATTACATACTAATGCATGGAGTGAGATAATCAGTTCATCATATGTTGTTGTAGTATTTTTTGTAGTATCTTGGGGTTCTGGTGCGTCCTCCCTAAACACTTTAGCGAGTTGGGCCTCATCATCTGGGCTATTTTTAGTAGCGTCAATCTGAAAGAAATTTTTTTTCTTACATTTTGGCCTAATGAATATTTGTCATCACAATACTAACACAATCCTTGTCTTCTCCTTTTGTCCATTTCTGTCGACGACACCTTTTTCACCTTAAGGGTTTGGGTGGGGCCACTAACGGGAGTGTGTTGTTCCTTTGATGTGAATAAAGGATGACTCGATTGGGTATTAATAACATTTTTTGCATCTAAATCTTTCTAGCAAGCTTCCACCCAAGTAATCAGTTGATGCATTCTAACATGTTCCTGAATGGCTTCCTTGAGACCACTGATGAGACATTTTGTATGGAAGGAACCCCCAAGGCCCTCGGTCCAGATGACCATTTTTTCAAATTACATGATGAAGTCTCCTACTATATTAGTTTTCTTGAGCTTCGTGAGGTGACCCAAAAATAGAGAGTCCCTGTCAAAACATGCACAAATGGCTTTAGAGAACATATTCTAAGTTGGATTTCCTACATAGAATTTATGATGCCATTGTAACAATTGTCAGCATTCTTGGTGCAAGTAAAGAGCTCCCACATGTAGTATGGTTTAATCATTCCAGATATTGTTGAGTTGAAAATATTTTTCGATTTGTGCCACCCACACTGCTAGGTTAGAACTGTCAAATTTATGTAGGTCAATATTGGGTGTCTTATTGCTCAAATATTAGTGAACCTCATGGAAATGATGATACCGCTCATATCGATTGTGGCTGAATTATCCTTCCAGGTGGGAATTAACATGGTTCCCCTCCCCCATGGGGTCTTTAGCCTTGATGTGTTGATTTTTGGGTTCCAGCGCCTTTAGAATTTCTCCTTCTGCCTTGGTGGTGATGCTTGCTTCTAGGTCTTGCACTTTTTTCTCAAGGTTTTCCATAGCTCGAGACCTTATAGTTACCATACAGTTGCTCGAATAAAATATTTGGGCTACTTGAAATTAGTATGACTGCAATGGGTGTAAGAAAAGGTGTCTACTAATGTAGGTCACTTGAAAGCACCTTGGAAAAAATTAGGACTGCAGGAAAAATGGATGCTTATGGGTGAATGGTATCCCTGCGGTTGGCTCGTCGTCCCAACTCCTATGGGTTAGGTCTCTTACAAGTGAAATTTTGGGACCACTAGATTTATTTTTTTACTACTATAAGAGTATTTGTCCCAACTGATGAATACTGTAGCTACTGAAATCCCACAATCGGGGTACTACACAATGTGTAGAAATTTGGCGTTCCTAACTAATAAATACTACAACATCAGAAACCCCAATTGCTGGATAATGAGAAATGTGTAGGAATTTGGTTGTCCCAACTGATCAAGACTGTGGAAGCAATAAGGAGTGCTAGGTGCTATAAATGACAATATATGACAGGGGTCCAATAATAGTATTCGTCCCAATCTTGCAAATCAATAACTAAGGAGGATCCACTATGCCCTTATCCATACTACCAAAATATCCTTAGTACATGTGAGAAATCTTCCTAAGTGGTGTTCTCAGTGTATTGTAGCATCTAGATAATGCATAACTTATCTAATTTTGGTTTCAAGGTAACCTTGGGGGACTTCTGATATACCAGAGGTATGTGGAAGAGTAGTCTTTGTATAAGTGTTTCCTGGTGTACTACTCCTCGAAGGGTTAACAAAAAGGGTTAAAAGTGAGTCCAATAGATGTGACCACCTCTAATAGTTCCTACGTGTATGCTTCTCAACCACTGGTTGATGTGCATGCTGACACATCTTGATTTTAGGCATCTGTGGTTCATTTCTTTTGAGTTTTGTCTCAGAGTATCCATAGTAGAAACCATATTTGTCAACGTTTCGAATCCCAACAGAGATCCATCATCAGGACCAATCTGAATGATGATATAAGAAGAGCTATGTGATAGGAAATTTTTGAGAAATTGGAGATCTGCAGCTCTTCTTGCTATCTTCATTATGAAATTTTTGAGTAAAATAGTTTCACACCATGTATCCCCTCTGTATAGGGAAATGATTCTGGATTTTAGGCATTTTTGGTTCATTTCTTTTGAGTTTTGTCTTGGAGTATCCTTAGTAGAAACCATATTTGCCTGATGATGGATCCCTATTGGGATTCGAAACGTTGACAAATATGGTTTCTACTGTGGATACTCCAAGACAAAACTTAAAAGAAATGAACCACAGATGCCTAAAATCCAAAATCATTTCCCTGTATGGGGGGGTACATGAAGTGAAACTATTTTACTCGAAAATTTAAGAATGAAGATAGAAAGAAGAGTTGCAGATCTCCAATTTCTCAAAAATTTCCTATCACATAGCTCTTCTTATATCATCATTCAGATTGGTCCTGATGATGGATCCCTGTTGGGATTCGAAACGTTGACAAATATGGTTTCTACTATGGATACTCCGAGACAAAACTCAAAAGAAATGAACCGCAAATGCCTAAAATCCATAATTATTTCCCTATACGGAGGGGATTACTCGAAAATTTCATAATGAAGATAACAAGAAGAGCTGCAGATCTCCAATTTCACAAAAATCTCCTATCACATAGCTCTTCTTATATCATCATTCAGATTGGTCCTGATGATGGATCCCTGTTGGGATTCAAAATGTTGACAAATATGGTTTCCACTATGGATACTTCGAGACAAAACTCAAATGGTGACACATCTTTAAATACATCGGAAAATGTCTCTAGCCTTTTTTTAGCTGAAATGGGTGGTGCGGTTGGCTTGGGAAAGTGCTATGATACCACTTGTAGTATGCTTGACCTGCAAAAATATAAGAAGTGAAAAATGTGCCAGAGATACCACAAAAATAACACAATAAGTTGATAGAAACGAAAATATTTTATTAATATCTACAACAATATCGTTCACTTGCCTCTTTATGGGGGCAACCTCTAGTAGAGAAAATCTCAATTACACATCACACGACAAGACTTCTCTTACTATCTTCGACTATATATAGTTTCATGAGATCAAAAACCCTAACTAATTTTAGTCCCTTGTATAATGTGGATGAACCACTTTATTTATTAGCTATGGCCTATTATAACTAATTGTGGTCCCTTTTTTTATGATGTGGGTCAACCACTTACAGTCATCATTAATGCAGTTAACCACATACACTATTTATTTATTAAACTAAGTGATCATGACTCTTATGCGCCCCCTTCAGCCTATTACGTTAATAAAGGGGTTAGGGTCAAACCCTAACAAGTTTCCATTAATTTTCCATCTCGTCAATGCAAAAAAGTCTTCTTGTAATAATCAAGCTTGAATTAGTGTGCCCCTAATTATTCAATGTTGATGAGTACATCATAGGAATTAAGTGCAAAAATATCCATTTATGGTAAAATCCTTTAGATAATAAATGGGGACCCTTTAGAAAATAATTTGTTTTAAATTCATTAAAATCCAAATAAAAATTTCATATACCATGCTACATAGTGAAATCACATTTCACATTTTGCAAAGTCTTGTGTGCAACACTTAACGTTACCATTTGAACATCATTGATTTGCGATATGTGGAGAATACAGGAATATTCCTTTCCGATCAAATCATGTCAAACTTGTCGCATTGCAAAAAAGAAACAAAACATGTTAAACCTTCCTTTACATATTGCAATATGGCAATGGACCTGACAAACAAATTAACTGTAATATCAAAACATGTTCGCATTCATCGGATCGCAATCTCGCAAATCGCAGAATCGCAAAACTGGAAATCAAAATATTATGTGACATTGTGAATAGCCGATTTGCAAGAGATTCTGGACCCACTAACATGTCATTAAATCACATTTCACGTATTAAGGATGGTATGTTAACAAGTTTTAATGATCTGCTCCGAAAATATTGTTTGCAATAGACTACATTAAGGTGAGTGAATCTGAATCTTACATAGATATCATTTTAGGTTATGGATATTTATGATCTCACAACTCAAAAATTCGATGTCTTCTCACCATTACAGGTGCATTTAAGTTTTTTAGTTTCATTCATTTGAATAAGGTTTTCATATCTGCATGCTTTTATATTTCTATTTTTCATCCTTTGCACTATCATTCTCATCTTCTTTGTGGTGACAGGAATATAACAGAGATTTGATTACTCGACTTGATGGTCAAGATGAATAAAGGAAAGGTTACACAGTCGATAGTTGAATATGTACTGGAATCATCACCTTTATTTTTTTATACAACTTGATTACCAGAGTGTGGTACAGGCTCATGGGAGAATGTTTATGATATATTCGAGAAGGAAATATAGAAGGAAGCAATGATAGATGATATTCAATCCTCATGCACTTCTTATTTTGAGGTCACATGCTCTGTTTGCATAAGGTAGCAGCCAAGCCAAAATTATTACCCTACATTGATATGCTGAAACTGGTTATTGAAGATGTGAACATTGAAGATAGAGAATTTGTAACCTCAAGACATGTGGTCATCGACTCTTTTAAACCAAAGGATATCAGAAATATGTATCATTTACCTCAGCCGCACAAGGTTTATGATAAATCATTTGTTGAGAAATTTGTTGTTGAAAATGAAGAACCATCCGAAATTATAAAGCAATGGAGGTCAAATCCTAGCAAGCACAAGATGGATAGAACTAGTATGTATTAGGTAGCTTCTCTTGTCGTTCCTTATGTATACATTGCCGCATTTCTATGTAGATAATTTGATATGTAGACGCTACCAAGTTTTCAGTTGAATGGGTGCCTGTCATTGACGCTGCTTCTAATTATATAATAATGGATTGGGCCACAATTTTGTGAAATAACTTATCCCACCACATCATAGAATATAGGAAGAACCATGTTGTCACTACAAGAACCATTCCTCCATTTTATATGTGTTCATACATCATGGACGTTGTGTGTCTCATTTTTCCCTTTCCAATTATGGGATGGAAGTGGATACCTCATAATCCTACACCAATTCATGTATATCATAAAGCTCTTTGGAAGTCTTGTTTCAATGAATGTTTCTATCAGATTTTTCAGGGGGTTATGCTCCTTATTCATCAAGCTGTCTTTGATAAGAAAGTCCCAAGGCTATATGAAGAATCCAAGGTTGATATTCTACCTGTGGCGAGATGGTTTGGAGAGGAATTATTTACATATGTTATATTTTTGGAAGCGCCGCTCTACCACATGTACTTTCGTGGCATGTCCTTGATAAATTATTAGCCAGAGAAATTTCTTACCAGACTGTTAACAATATGTCTCTCAAAGAGTCTAAAAAATATATCTGGTCCATTTTTCCACTTCGGTGTGGTGTTTATTTTTTAAATGACTTCAGAAATGCACAAGTTGAAGTCAAACACATTTATAGTTTAAATCTTGTTGAGTTTCACGAAAGGAAATATGACCCTATTAAGGTCATTTATGATTTTAATTCAATTGTTAAATTCAAGGTGTTTATTAATGAGGACGATCGTTTTGATGATCTTTTTGAAGCAGATGAACAATTTTCTCAAGTACAGAGTTTAGCTTCCCTCAAATTGAATCCAATTGAATTAGCAAAATTTAAGGAGTACAGAAAATAGAGGTTAATGCATGTTCCTTTAAATCTACTTCAAATAATCCCACAGGAATATTAGGAAGAAAGGGTTTCTACTAATGTCTCAGATGCAAAGAAAGCATCCAAAGATGCTGAATCATCAAAGGAGTCTGTGATAGAGAAGAACGTAGAAGAACGTTCCAACAAAATGAATAGCGAGAAAGGACTTGATCAAGAGAAAATGCAGAAAGAATGGGGATAGTTTGAACGGATAATCATTAAAATACAAGGGGGTATGAGTCAAACACAAACTTTTCTTAAAACACCAAAACCTCCCAAGAAATCTTCAAAAAAAACTTTTACTACTTCAGAAGATGTCGAAGTTATTCATGCTTTTCCCTCTTCAGAGATTGTTATAAAAGAAGAGAAAATTCATCCTTTAGATATTTTCTATAGTCCCAAACATCGGGAAATCATGAAGAGACAAAGGAAAAAGAGAAAGATTGACCATGTTGCTATTATCTTGTCCGACAATGAACCAATGGACATTGTCTAGAAAGATACACCTATAGATCCATCTGAAAACTTCACCAAGTTATCTTAGTTTGTAGGAGCTTATTCTTCTACAAAGATTGACAAAGCAGAACAAGTGAGGAATTTGATCAAAAAAAAGGAGGAAAGAATAAAGCATCTGGAAGATCAACTCACAAGAGAAAAAGTGAATGCACAGGAACAAGTTAAATCATAGCTTGAACAAATGTAGCAGAGTTTTGAGAGCTTGAGAATTCAAAGACAAGCAGAATTAAATGCCAAAGACGCTGAAATCGCGTAGCTGCGATTTACTGTAGATCAAATGAAGGATTACCCAAAAGTTGATGAATTCATCAAAGAATATTCAGAAATCAATTCTTTGCTATCAAAGCAACAATCAATGTTTTGTAAGTAATTAATAGTGATTAGCCCATTGTGCCAAGAAGTTGATGCATTAGTGAATCAATTCACAGATGCTAAAATAAACTTTGAGGAAATAGATGAAAATATTTCAAACTTGATCACACAACAGGACAATTCAAAGGGAACAACAACAAAATTGCCAAATATCAAAGAATCTCACAAGGAAATTCTCTTTACTAATTGGAAAATGCAGTTAAAATAGGATGAAAGGGCAGTTTCTAGCGCAAGTGAAACATCAAACAATATGATAGAAATTGTTAATGATAATATTTGGTATGCAAGGTTTATTCAAAAATGTTCACTAGGTAATTTGCTTGAGATCGAGGAATTTCAATTAAGTTGGCACGAAAGTCTTGCAACAAAAGAACAATGAATCAAACAACTGTCACAATTGAATTGGGAAGCTTATTGGTCATATCTGGTAAAACCACATAGTCAATTGATGGCCCTACGATTCTTAACCAATTATATCATCCATATGATGCAATCATTATCAGATATAGTTTATGTGGGACAAGTAAAGATAAGCATTAGGCAGCCTCCAGGAGTTCACACAATGATAGATATCTACAAGAAGAGGAAACAAATCAAAAGTCAATGCCAATCAAGATCATATTTTTGAATTTTAAATCAATTTTAGTTTAGCATTTTTAGCATTGATTCTAAGGATAGTTGTTTCACTCCTTAGAATTTAGTGCTTAGCTATTTTTGTAATATTTTTTTATATTTAAACCCCTTTCATTTATATATAAAGGGGGTTTAACAATTTTATTTGAGCCTCCATAAAAAAATACACTTATGTACTTTTTAAACTCTTTCTTTAATTTTGAAGATCTAGTCCATGAAGTTTATTTGAGAAAGTTTTCTAAGAATTTCTCTTTTGTTTTTATGTGATCGATCTTGGAGAAAACACATGGATTGGAGCATTATTGTGTATTCATCAATCATCTCACATCGGGTACTTTTATCATTTCGTAGTGATTATTTTATAAACCGTTAAGTTGTTTATTCGAAATGTATGTTGGGCAGCGGATCCCCTGCGTAATGATTTTGGGGCTTAAAGCCCACAATTTTGGGTAAAAGGATGGTAAAGGTTCCACGAAGTGCGTGGAGCGCGAATTGTAATGAGCCAAGTCAAAGGGTTGTCCACCCAAGAATAATGTAAGATAATAGAAAGCGAGCTAGCCTGCCCATGGTCTGTAAACCATGGGAATGTATAAATAGAGCAGGGCTCTAGGTTTAGAAGTCGGTATTTGGTAATTCTTGATCATATCTAAAGTGTAATGGGTTGTTCGCTCTGAGTTTGTAAGTCCAAGTCAGGTTTGGTAGTAGTAAGATTAGTCTCTACAACTGTGTGTGCAGAGGCCTGGTAGAATCCGCAGCTGTGTGAACAGACCCCCGCAGCTGAGTGCGCAGGGTGGAATTGGATTGTACTGAACAAAATATTAATAAAGATAAGTGTTTCTGAATTACTATGCATTTCCGTAGATCTATATGTTTATTCTTATGTTATGGTTTTATGCGTATCTTTAAGATTGATGGTTATGCGCACTAGTTATAACTGTTGAATGCTTGATTAAAGACCTTAATAATTAGATCAAATCTATAACCACCATAATAATAAGGAGTCTAGGAGTGCCTCATCATGGAGCAACACGAAGGCCAAACAACTCTGCAGAGTAGCACAAGTGCACAGAACGGTTCACGACCCCTCTAGACCTCATCAAGACATCCCTAGGGTGCAGAAACTTGGTTCCAACACCCTCCCATACTACCTCGAGTGAGGCTTCAGTCCGTGCTCTGTGGATTGTTGCCGAAAGGGCCAGTAGTGTGGGATTTACTTGACTAAAACACTTCTGAACCTAGGTCAGTCCCCAATATGCCAACAAATGGTTCCATTTCTGGGACCGAGATCTGCCTAAGGGATGTTTGATGTCAGATCACTGGAACCCTATGAAGAAAGAGATTGAAGATTGGTTGGATCATAAGCTTCACAGGGTTCATGGTACAGGAAAACCAAACTTTGTAGATATTTGAGAAGAGCTGGTTGGATCGCTACATATACACAGAAATACACAAGATGTTCTTCACATCCTTCTCATCAGAACTATATGGTTGGATCACGAGACTAGTCGACAGCAAGGGAAAGTGTAAACTTGATTGACTGATAATGTGGATTCCAGAGTTGGTGCACAGGATAGAGGCATCTGAAGATAAAATCACATGAGGAATAGATCATTGGGTAGATTGGATAATATAGTGTTTATCAATGAGTTCCCGATATACACAACCATGAGCTACAGTGAAGCTAAGTGGCGTTTTCTCAAGGGACCGCAAGGTAGGTACATAAAATCCCTGAATACCTAGATTAAGATGTTGTTATGTGAAAAACGGGTGATGCGAATCCATTAATGAGTGGAACAACGCAGAGCGGGAGGGCCTACAAAGGTATCGAACGGTTACCTCTATGAGAGGATGAGGAAGAGCCCACTTGGGCTTCTCCAAGGAGTGCAGTCAGTTTGATAAAGAAATGCATTCTGAAGATATCATCTCTGCTAACACCAACACTCGTGTCACCTCCTTCACCTCCATCTTCTCCCACACCACCTCCACCAAACCAGCAATTTAGCATGGGGAGCGCGATCAAGTTGCTTGTATTCAAAGGGCTAGGGAGTGAAGATACTGATCAGTTTTGGTTTGTAGTAAGAGTGTGTGGGAAGCACAAGGAGTTATGGCTGATAACATTAAGAAGACCAGCTTGGTAAGTGCGTTGCAGGATGGTGCACTGACTTGGTACATGAAGCACTCGAATGATCATCCGAATTCTAGAATCGTAGAAATCTCGATTGATTAAACAAAGAATTTAGTCGGTTGAAATCAGAGATGCAGTCAATCATCAGATTCAAGGAGATCATGATTCTTCCAGGTGAAACCCTCTGGGATTTGGATCAGAGACTGAAGAGAAATATGTGTGAGGCTAACATGATGCTGACGGATGCACAACACTGCGCATGATTTTTGGCATCTTTGACACCACATCTGAGGACGGTGCTATCGCAGCAGAAGCTTTTGACCCAGGTAGAAGCACTAGAAATAGCGATGAGGTTGCATGAAACCCCGATACAGGATCCTGGGTTGGGAGTCCAATATATCCATGCGCAACTAAAAAACCTATGCTTGGAGATGCAAAGTTTGAAACAAGATAGGGTGCCCTGTCCAGAAGCGCGAGAAGAAGTGTGGTGCATAAATTGTAAAAGCCAGGGCCACGATAAGGATCAATTTTTAGTATTCACGAATTATTTGGTACGGGGGGAAATGCCATTGAGACCAGAGGTGTAGGTAGGACCAAGTGTGGTGCTTGTGCTTTGGTGTGCAATCTTTCAGGTGGGAGGAAAGCACACGACGAACAACTGTCATCTATCGCAGAAGTTTACATAGACCCCCCAGTAGCTATTTTGCAATTTTCATAGATTGGTGGGCCACAATGAACAAAACTGTTGGAGTTATGAATTGTTGATGGATCGAACTCCTAGCTACAGGATGTAGACTGAGACGTGAGGTCAAGATCAAGCTGTAGCAATAGTACGTGATGGGTTCTAGGGACGAGGACGAGGACGATGAGGAATGGGACCTGGACAAGGGCATGGACGATTAATCTACTACAATTTTGGAGGACCTGGGCACTACGCGCGTGACTGTATGAACCCTACGAAAACATGTTGTCCGTACTGTTATCAGTTTGATCATGAAGCGGTAGATTGCCCCACACTAATTGCATAGACGTGTGAGAAAGGAGAGCTTTAGTCTACTACAACGCGAAACATCTAAATGATGAGGTCTGAACCATCGAAGAAGACCCCAACATGAACATGGTGCTCAAAAGTAGTGCAACCAGAGGGGAAGATAAACGAAAGCAACCTAAGGAGAATACATGGGTTTGCAAGGCCCCTACAAAGCAACCTGATTTTGACTTGGAACCCGCAAAGGAGACGTTTATGGAAGCTAAGAAGAGCTTTATGGAGGCCTCTACCTACCTTTTAAGAGACATGCATGAAGCTACTACGGGACAATAAAGCAGTTAAGGGATTACAAGAGCTAATAACTAGGTGCTCAGGGTCAGGTGAACCACGTGTGTTCGAAAAACTAGGAAAGCATGCTTTGCGCACCGGGCAGGAAATGCAATTGACAACAAAGATTGGTGACTTTGAGATAGATCAGGTCATCCTGGACTTGGGATCAGATGCAAATGTGGTACCTAAACAGACATGGGAATGCATGGCTAGGCCCGAATTACAATGGTCTCCTATTCAATTACGGATGGTGAAACAACAAAAGATCTTGCCCATGGGGAGATTGCAAGGAGTCAGAGTGGACATCGAAGGCGTTGGCACACAAATAGATTTTGAGGTAATAGAAATTGTGGATGACAGTAACCCTTACCCCACATTTTTAGGAATAGACTGGGCCACGAACATGAATGGAGTCATCAACCTAAAGAGAAGAAAAATGATATTCAAGAAAAAGTCTCTCTGTGTAATAGTTCCGCTGGATCTAGCCTAAGGAGCACGCTACACCGAACCTGTGAGCGATGAGGATAGCGATGATGAAATAGACTGCATTTACTAGATAACGGCGTAAGAACAAGACTAGGTGAATCCGACATCGAACGGGTGAATCTCATGGGAAAGCGACAGTTCCTGCATGTCGGATTCAGATGATGAAATAGAGCGATGGCAGAACTGATTGCATGATGTAACAATTTTGAATTGTAATATGATGGTTAAATCACTGCGACGGGTGACGACCGAAGCAAGGAAACTACCAACAAATGGGGGCGCAACAAACGTGGAGGAATCCGTAGACCGCTGTGAAAAGGTCATACTGGAACGGAAGCGGCACGGTGCGAAAACAAGGGCACTACTTGTGACCACTGCACAAGGGTGGAGTACTCGTGAGAAGACTGGGTGGAACTGGTGCAAATGTAGAAGGCAGGTGCATGTACGGTTTGGAGGAAAAAGCAGTTTGAGCATCCACCGAGAGCAAGGGATGCAGATGTATGTTGTGCAACCAGCTTCCCAACTAAGCGTTAGAGTCGGTCTTTACATCCCTCTGTCAGATATCATTTCTCTTTATTGGATTTCACTTTTAGGTGTCTCGCTTGCTTCACTCAGTTGCATTCCACTAGGGGCATCCTATAATCTGACGAAAGGGTCTAGTCATTCATTACCCCTCATGCCTTGCACTACTGGCTCAGGTTTGTTCATCGAAATCAAGTTTTTGAGTCACTTACAATCATGTCTTAGTCTTTGATCAGCAAGAGTCATTTCAGTCACTAGGTCTAGGGTTTCACAAGTTGTGTCTTCAAGCTGTCCAATAAAGCCAGCAGGTTAGAGGGAGGTTCTTAACAAGTTTTCATTTCAAATATTTTCATCATCATATGGATGGTTATGAATTTTCTTCAAAAATTTGTTTTGAAGAAAATTCGACATTTCGTGTTTTGTAATAATTTTCAAAAATTTTCAGTTGTTGAATTCTTTAGGCATAGCCCTGGTCTCCTTTACCAAATTCCATGTCAGCTATCCATGCAAAAAATTGCCAAGAATTTCATCATTTCAATCAAAAAATCAAAAAGGAAATTTAAAAACAAAGTTGTATTCAAATGGGAAAAAGTGCCAATGATAAATATTACAAAGTTGGGTTTTGAAGAGACAAAAATTAAATCCATGTCTTTATAAAGCTATTTCCATGAAGATCAATGTCATTTGCAAGCCAAGAACAAAGAGAAGCCATTCAGAGCAATTTGGGTGAGTAAGTGCGCAATTTGGGTGAAGTTGGGTGAAACTTGACCAGTGCGACGCATAGAGCAGGTGGCACGGTGCACTAGCGAGGCGCAGCGCACTGGGAGAAACGACATAGAGTAAATTAACATGGGTGTGGTGCACTGGGACGGCGCAGCACATTGGGTATGCGGCGCGGCACATACAGTCCAAGGCCCGAATTTGCTTGAAATTTCTCAAAATTGCCCACAAATTGCGTGGATTTGCCAAGTAGGGTCGTTATCTTGATGTTTCATCCAATTTTATGATAAGTTATGGTGGTTTATGGATGATAACGATTGAAACAAAACATTAAACCCTACCTCTAAAGTACCTGAAAGGAAAATTGCTGAGGGTTTCACATTCATTGTTTTGCTACCAAAGTCACTCCTTACCATTTCTCCCTTCTTTCCATCATTCCTTTCTCCCTTATTCCATTTCTCCCTGATTTCAATCTTCCCTATCCCAAAAAAATTACTAAACCCCTATCCCCAATTCCCTTCCACACATTTCCAAAAACCGCAAACCCTACCCTATACATCAAATCCCTCAAAGCCCTCCTACATTTCCCTAATCCCTATAGTCCCAATAGTCCCTAAATCCCTTACTATTTTCCCCCTTTCTAATAGTCCCTTGTTGCATCTTTTTTCCCTTTGGTGGTAGAATTCAATCATATCACAAAAAGCGTAGTCCAACACAATTTTATCACCAATATCTATTTCTCCAAGGAAATTTGTATAGCGGCAGTCATGTCATCCAGTCATTCATCTGATTATGAAGTGGAGACTCAAAGTGACTCACTAATGGAGGGACATGCACCCCGGACAACTCATAAAGGTGGTAGACATGTTAGAGTAAAACCGACCACCCTTACAGAATTATAGGCCTGCCCTCTTGTCGTCTCTTGTTTCCAGTTTCAGTCATGTTATGAATTTTGTGAAAATGTTGCTACTATTCGAGTCCATCAGGAGTTGGCTCGCTTATTTGTGTTACATTTACATGGTGATCGATTTACTTTGGCTGATGTCACTTTCACACTTACACCATATTCTATCTCATTAGAAACCGACATACCTAACATCAGAGAACCATGGAACAAGAGGCAGAAGATTGACTGACAACATTATGAGCCATATGTTAAACCCGGTTTCTTGAGGCAGCTAAAGAGTGTTCCCTTTTCGATATCTCAAAGATGAATACGCTCCATTAATGAAATTAATCATGAAGTATTTCAGTTTTAAAGGTCGCATTCTCCCGACTATATGCTTATCACATCAGGTTGCTCATGCATTTCACCTGGGTATGGATGATGAACATCCCATATTTCATATGCCGAAACATAGAAAGGATGACCACCCTTGTGTAGCACAAGACCCCTGAGCAACAGTTCAACAGTATTTTCCATTTTGCTCTCATCAAGATTTTGGTGGTTCATCAGCTTGGATTACAGGGCATCACTTGGTATGATTTCATCTCTCGTGAATTTTCCATAGATTCACAGGGACCTTCATAGGTTGGGCATGAGATTGGTGGACCTTCTCATCAACAAGAGGGCCATGATCCACACACTGCTACTATACCAGTCTTCATTACATATCAGAAAGGCACGAGGCAGTTATTTGCACCAGCAAAGCGAGTTTTATCTCCACCCGGGGTGGAAGGGGCCTTGCTTCCGACATCAACATCACAGGTACAGGATAGAGGCAAGAGGCCAATGTAGGACGAGGGGCATTCAGGTGAGCGAGAGACTGATTTCATCCTCATTTAGGATGATGTTACAGACATGGACTCACAAAATGCACATCTTAGAGAGATCATCCAGGAGTAGTAGACAGAGATCTCATCCTTGTCCCTTGACTTGGAGAGGGCTAAGTGGACTATGAAATACTTGGAGCAGAGGAAAAAACAACTCGAAGATCGTCAGGCAATCATGGAGTTGAAAAACATCCGCGAGAATCGCCGAGCTGCCCAAAGGCGGAGAATTGACCTCACTTCATTGGAGCAAGAGATTAATGATGATCGGGAGTCTTGGCTCGAGAGAATCAACATCCACCTTGAGAGACTGCTAGAAAACACTGACAGGGACAAAGCATTGTTGAGACACATGGCGTTCCATTACAGGGCGCGCAATATGAGCACCAAGGCACGAATAAGAAACCTAAAGGCAAAATTGAGGAAGGCAATAAAGAAGCAAAATAGGCAAAAGGAGCATGATCGCCTTCGGATATTTGCCAAAGCATCTTTATCCTAGCATGACACTTGATAGAGAAGGTACAACCCAAATTTCAAGAAATTTGGAGCAATTTTTGCATTTTTGAAAATTTTTTCACTGAAAAATAGGTTTTGCCTCCCTATGTGCTGCGCCACGTGGCGCTCGCTTTTGCTAGAGGGTTTGAAATTGAAAAAACTTTATATTTTTGGATTTGGCATGAAAAATCATGACTGGTGGTGCATGGCCAAGAAGCTTGGGCAAGTTTTGAGACCCCAAGAGGTCAAAACACTCAAAAAATGACCTCACTACCCCTAATTTGACACACAGGAAGCCGTCCTGGGAGATTGAAGTTTTGGAGGGACCAATGGACACCAAATTGAATAATTCCACTTTGGTTGGAAACTAGACAGGTAGGGCTTTCCAACGAGCTATCATGGGCTCAATTTGGACTTCAGGAAGTGCCTCAAATTCAGCTCCACAATGATGTGATGCATAGAGGATTTTTGCCAAATGTTTCACCTTCCAGCTCAGAAATTCGGCGAGTTTTGACTAGTTTTGCTTTGTGATGTAATTTTTGACCTATCTAGATGTAATTTGAGGATCATGATGTAATATTGGCATATTTTTACTTGTTCTAGAGGATTCATTCACTAAAAAGTGAAAATTTAATGAATGAATCAGTTTCCTAACTTATAGAGGCAAGTTGTTTGATTGCCTAGATTTTAGTGCTTTGTTTAGAATTGGTTGAAACAGCTCCTAGAATGATGAGCTCGACCCCTAGAGGTAAGGGAATGGGTTGGGCTATTCTATATCATGTAATTTCTAAGTCATTTTCAGGGTTGGACACTTGGGATTGCTTGGCACTTCATTGTACATTCTATCTTTGCATTTTTGGCAAAGGAAAGACCAGGGTTTTACAACACTTGTTGGGATCCATGTGGCTTTGTATTTTGATGGTGTGTTTCTCTATGTACTTGTAAGTTCATTGATGTTTATGTGTATCATTTTCCCTTCCCTTTACTTCTGAAATTAAACAAATGAGTGATTAAAGTAGATTTCACTGGACTGTTGTGCTCTGATTTGAACTTTTGTTTAATTTTCAATGTTTTCATCTGTTTGAGGAGGAATCTTGAGACTCTCTTGCCCTCCTTGGCTCCTCACTAGTCTGATCCATCCATTTATTCACTTTGAAAGCATCAAAATGATTTCCTTCCTTGCCCCATCAGAACTCTGCAAAAACTGTGTCTCATCCCCGGACCCAAATTTTCCTTTCCCTTTTTCCGACTCAAAACCCCCAAAAAGCTCAAATCAAACCCTTGTACTTCATACCTAGCCTTAAATAAGTTGTTATTTCAGTCATATCGAGCCCCATCGATTATCTTTGCTGAGATTGACTCGGAGAGAGCCCTCTCCTGTCCTCGTAGGGCTAGCTACGAGGCTGAGCGTGGTTTGATGTAGACCTAGAAGCTTACCTTTCCAGCTTGAGGTAAATCTAGGCTCTAACATAGTGGCAACCATACTGGGGAACAACAACTGATTTGATTTTTTGTTAGTATTCTTCGTTTTGAAACTACAGACAAAGTCTGAAGATTATCCAGGTAGCCTTCGAAATGCTTTTGCTTTGCGTTAGCGCAAGTAGATAAACGCTACTTCAGTCAATCTCCTATCTAATCTCATTAACGGGAAATCTAACTTGCAAACACCCTAGTACATGTGACGATTATAAGTTGTGGATGATAAGCTTAGTATCTGAAGGTTGAGATAGTTGCTTGTGCCCATTTGATCGTTTGAAAATACCACACTGGCTTCAAGGAGATATACTAGAGCTAATCCCGATCTATATCCGCCCCCTGTCTACGAAAATCCCAATTTGATTCCAAGACTCCTTCATCAAGAGAGATATGTGGCTCCCGTGTTTAAATCTCGTTCATGTCTTGCAATTTTTGAGTATCTTGAAGAACTTGATTTTGATGAAAAGTTTGAATTGTCATTGTTTGAAACCAAATCCAAAAGTGCTCTTGGTTCTATAGTCCCAAATCCCGACTTTGCTGCAGCTCTTGAAGTTGAAAGAAACAATAAATCAATTGAGAACTTTATCTTGAAGCACCTTCAGACTGAAATTCACGCTTCGAATATCGTTGATTTTCTAGAAGCTACATCTGCAACCCTCGGATCTTCCATAATGGCATCCACCTCAAGAATTCCTACTGAACCGCCCTTGATTCCCACCATCCCTGTGCAGCCTATTATCTCTGATCAAAAGTTTGTTGTAAATTCACCTCCATTTACTCCTTCTACATCCAAAATTGTGTCTCCTATGCAGACCCTCCTGATACACCTCACACATTAGCTACACCTACTCCCCCAACATCCCCCAGACCGAATCCGCCAAGAGTGATGGCTGCCCGTTTTGCACCTCTCGTGCTGCCTCAAGTTTTAGATGATATGCCCGCAGATTATCAGAGCAAGATTCCTTTGTTTGATGGCACTCCTCACAACACTACCACTCAACAACATGTGGACCGAATGGCAGATTTTTGTGACCTTCATGAGATCGATGCAGAAAATGTGACAATGAGATTGTTTGCACAGACATTTAATGGTGAAGTTAGGAAATGGTTCAGAGCTTTGCCCGCTACTAGCATTACTACATTGGATGATCTACAAAGACAATTATTTAGATCGTTGGGAAATCAAGAAAAATCCTCTTCAGATCCTTCAAGAATATGAGCACATCAAGTGGAATGTCGGTGAGTCCATTCAAGATTACTGCACTAGATTCAATTTAGTTTACAAAGCAATTCCTGATCATTTAAGGCCACCTGTGGGGCTAGCCATGATGAAGTTTCTGGATGGTTTTGATTCTAACATGGCTTATCAACTAAGAGAGAGAGAGCCTTCCACAATGGAAGATATGCAGAAGATCGCGGTTAGCGTTGAGGCAAATCTGCTGGCCAAGAGGGCTAGACCAAGAGCAGAAAAGAAGGCCACAATAAAAGAAGAATCATCTTCAACAGATAAATTACTTCGGAAGGTGGAGCAGATGATTGAAAGGGTGAAACTTGATAAACCGGAGCCACAAGTTAGAAATCCTAACTTCCGTGGCCAGCAGTAGCCACAATATAGAATCAAACAAAGAGAGCAGCGAGCCCAAGATCAGACAGCACAGCAGCTAGTATAGCCACCTCTACAGCAGAATGTGGTACTTGGTCCGGAGTCAAAGGAGGAGGAGAATGTGATTGGAGAGGAAAACCACTTTGTTACTCCAGATGATATGCCAATTTATATTACTGAAGAAGAGGAGTATGCAGAAAGTTCAACAATACACAAAGATGCAGATTTCATTCTAGCAAATGACACGGTTTTAGAAGAAGAATCAGATGATTACCAAAGAGATTATATGAATGCTTTGTCCACCCATCGGCATCAATATTCACTTAGAAACAGAGATGTGCCTGTTAACCCAATTCAGAAGAGGAAAGAAGCTTCAGCATCAAAGAATGATTCACCTGGTGTACAAAAGAAAGGGAAAGAGACAGCTGATCCTAATATCAGCAAATCTCCATCAGCAGAAAAATCAAATCAGCCAATTGCATCGAAGGAAAAGGAGAAGAATGATGTCCCAGTCAAAGAGGTAGAAAAGATTTTAGCTTTTAGTTTGGAAAATGAAATTTCTAAATTGAAGGTATCCATTCCCTTGAATGAAATAATGAGGAGCAACAGTTATAGAGGACAAGTTTCTAAAATTTTAAACTTTGATCCAATGTCTAATATGGTGAATGTCAAAGATGATCAACCAGAATTGATTTTTGGGCCAACATTGAATGATGAGTCTCCAGATAGTGATGTGCCACCTTTTTATATCAGTTTAAGGGTGCATGATTTTGTGTTGCATAATGCTATGTTCGATTCCAGAGCTTCCCACAATCTTATGCTGAAAGCTATCATGGAGAATTTGGGTTTGGACACCATTAGGAAACACCATGATCTCTTTTCATTTGATTCCAGCAGAGTGAGATGTGTTGGGCTCATCAAAGACTTGGTTGTAAGTTTGGATCAAATCCCAACGAAGATTTTTTGATGGATATTATTGTGGCAGACATTCCTCCCAGGTTTGGCATTCTCCTTTCCAGGTCTTGGGGAACGAAATTAAAAGGGACATTACAACTAGATTTCTCCTATGCAACGATTCCTATGTTTGGCCAAATGAGAAAATTGTACCGGGAACAAAAAATGAAATACATGATTACAAGCAAGGAGAAACCAATCAATCATCTGATCAATTATGTACATACAGATCTAGAGTCTTTTGTTTTGTATTCAGATAGTTTCAATGATATAGATAGTCAGTTAGTAGAAGCAGAAAGTATTCCAGAAATAACAGAGAATTTCAGAGAAATTTTGAAGAAATAAGGACAAAAACAACAAGACACCATTGAGCAATTAGCTGAATATAATGGACAACAAGCAGGAAAAACAGAGCCAGCAGAATTTCGACACTTAGAAGAAGATGAAGAGGGCCTGTGGACCATGGATTTCAATGGTGTAGTGGGAAATGATGGTGTAGGAATTGGTATTTGGGTATGCAATCCTCTCTCTGCCTGGAACAAAGTGCCTAGTAATGTGGGGTATGTTCTTACAAGTTAGCTTTTGATTGTTCGAACAATGAGGATGAGTACGAATCTTTGATTGCTGGCCTAAAAATTCTAAGAAAGTTGAATGCTAAGAGGATTGTAGTATATGGCGACTCTGAATTGGTGATTAAGCAAGTTAAAGGTGAGTATCAAGAAAAACATCCTCGAATGCGAGCTTATCAAAATGTTTTCCTAGACATCCTGAAATTGTTTTCAGATTATGCCTTGACGTGTGTGCCTCGTATTCAAAATGGCATTGCTGATGCACTTGCTAAGGCAGCAAGTAGTTTGAAGATTCCTATGAACTCAAGTAATAAATTCGAAATCCATATCAAGCATTGTCTGACTATCCCGGAAAATCAGAGATATTGGCAAGTTTTCCAAGATGATGAGGAAATTGATGATTTTCTGCAATACAAAGGCAAGTTCAAAGATACCTCAATTGATGTAGAACATGATGATGGTGAAGATGATGTGCAAATCAATCAAATGGAAGTGTTGCAGCTAAAGGATAACATAATTCTTAAAGGATTGATACCTTTAGAAGAACTCTTTGATTAAGATGACGTAGCCCGCAAGCCAACCTTGCAGCCAACAGAAAAGGGTGTTGAAGAGGTCAATATCGGAACAACTGCAAATCGCAAAATGGTAAAACTATCAAAAGCATTGCACACAATGTAAAATCCAAATATATCAATTTGTTCTCATATTTTGTTGATGTGTTTGCTTGGGATTATTCTGACTTGAAGACATATGATACCAATATAATTCAACACATGGTTCCCATTAAGCCTAATAAAAAACCTTTCAAACAGAAGTTGAGAAGGATAAATCCAAAACTGATACCATCAATTGAGAAGGAGATAAGAAGGTTGTACAAATCAGGAATCATTGTTCCCATCAGATTTTCCGATTGGATCTATAATTTGGTGCCCATAAAGAAGAAGGCAGGTGAGATTCGTTTGTGCATTGATTTTAGGAATCTCAAAAGTTTCATTAAAGGAAAATTATCCATTGCCCAAAATGGATCATATACTTCAACGAGTAGTTGGAGCATCTCGAATGTCACTACTCGATGGTTATTCTGGATATAACCAAATTTTGGTCCATGAAGATGACCGAGATAAAACAACGTTCACCACTCCGTGGGGAACTTTTCATTACTTCAAAATGCCTTTCGGTTTGAAGAATGCGGGTGCCACATTTCAACGGGAAATGGACTTGGTTTTCACAAATGAGAAGGATGTCTTTTTGGTTGCGTACCTTGATGATCTGACTGTGTTTTAAATTGTCTTTCAAAAGTGCAGAAAATATGGTGTGTCGCTAAATCCAAAGAAGAGCTTGTTTTCAATGGATGAGGGCAAACTACTTGGGCACATTATCTCAAAAGATGGCATTCATATTGATCCAGCACATGTAGAAGCAATTCAGCAAATTGATCTTCCCCGGAACAAGAAGGAGATTCAATCTTTTAATGGTAAGATGAATTTTTTACGTCGCTTTGTTCCTAATCTTGCTGAACACCTAAGAGAGATTACAAACATGCTTAAGAAGGACATCCAAGTGAAGTGGACGGAAGAGGCTGTAAAATCTTTAAACTTAGTCAAATTGGCTCTTTCTTTGGCTCCGGTTCTAATCAGCCCGGACTACACTCAGGATTTTATATTGTTTTCTTTTGCTTCAGAGCATACAATGGCAGTTGTACTAATGCAGAAAAGGGATGAGTATGAAAGACCAATTTCTTTCTTCAACCGAACCATAAGAGATGCAGCCTTGAAGTACAAAATCATTGAAAAGTAGACCCTTGCACTTATCAAAGCATTGAAATATTTTCGGGTATATGTTTTGCATTCTCATACTTTGGCTTATGTTCCTAACACTGCTGCCAAGGATGTTTTAGTGTAGACCGATCTGGAAGGAAGAAGAGGCAAGTGGATTGCCACTTTGTTGGAGTACAATGTGGAGATAAAGCCCACCAAGCTTGTTAAAGGACAGGAATTGGCAAAGTTAATGGTTGAATCCAACTTGCACGCCTTAGACATAAATCTGATCGCTGCTATGTCCGATGAGAATGAGGAAGGTTCGTCAATTCAGGTATCCAAAATGTTTGTTCTTTCCCCATGGTATTCAAATATCATATATGTGCTGTAGAATTTGTCACCACCTCCCGGTATGACTAGAAACAAAAGTAGAACTCTCAAATTAAAAGCTGCTAAGTTTTGTATTCTAAATTCTGCACTTTATTGGAAAGATCCCAGTGGCATTCTGTTGAATTGTATGGTGGAAGAAGAAGCAAAGAAGGTCATGGAGGATTTCCACAAAGGAGATTGTGGCGGACACCTTTTTTGGAAAACAATGGCAAATAAAATTCTGAGAGCAGGGTACTATTGGCCAACATTGTTTGCAGATGTATATAAGGTTGCCAAGAGTTGTCATAACTGTCAGATTTTTGAAGGAAGGCAGAAATTATAGCCTTTTCCACTGAAGCCCATTGAGGTGAGTGCCCCTTTTCAGCAGTGGGGGTTGGATTTCATTGGTGAAATTCATCCTGCTTCTTCCGGTCAGCATCGGTGGATTCTCACGGCAACAGATTATTTCATGAAATGGATCGAAGCAATTCCCACTAGACAAGCTACGGATGTGGTAATTATTTCATTCCTTGAGAATAACATCTTGTCTCATTTTGGTTGCCCAAATAAATTAATCACTAACAACGCAACAACATTCAAATCAAAGAGGATGATTGAGTTTTGTAAGAGGTATAAAATCATTTTGGGTCACTCAACTGCCTATCATCCGCAAGGAAATGGTTTGGCGGAGTCTTCTAATAAATCTTTAGTCAACATCATCAAGAAGCTGCTGGAAATTAACAAGAAGAGTTGGCATAAGAAGTTGGTCAATGCACTTTGGGCAGATCGGGTCAGCCAAAAGAGATCCATTGGTATGTCTCCCTTTGAGCTTGTTTATGGAGTTGATACAGTGTTTCCTACTTGTCTAGCAGCCCGGTAGTCAAACTTATTTAGGAGGCTGGCAGTGAGGAAGATCCTATGCAGAGAAGACTAAACCAAATGTTCCATTTGCAGCAGACAAGAGAAGAGGTCTTCCAAAACACATCCAAGTTGCAGGAGAAGATCAAGAAAGTCTATGACAGAAAAGCGAAGGCAGACAAATTCGAATTGGAGGAAGTGGCGCTGAAATGGGATGCAAGGAATGAGGAAAAGGGTAAGCATGGTAAGTTTGAAAATCTCTGGAAGGGTCCCTTCAAAATTGCTGCATATTGTGGTCAGAATGCTTTTCTTCTGAAGGAGATGAACGAAGAAGAATGTCCTGGAGGGCCAGTCAATGGTCAGCTGCTCAAGAGGTATCATTTCTGAGTTGTTTCTGCTGTCTACATTGTCATTATACATACCATTTTAATTTCAGTTTCATTGCAAGAGTGTGCTGGGATCTTTTCTTCAGTATGGGGCCCGAAGTGAAGGCTATAATTCTGAAGAAAGATTTTCAGTTTTGGGTTCAGTTTGTCGAGTCATTTTTTCAGTGATTTTGATTTCATAATTGAGTCAGTTTGAGTCAATAAATGAGTCAAGAGTCTTGTGTTAAAATAATGTACTCCATAGCCTAATGGATGAAGGCACTGTCTAGCTCTCCCAGAGATCTGCCATTCTTGGCACCTCCAAGGAGCTACCATCCCCATTGGAGCCAATGTTAGAGTCGATCTTTATATCCCTTTGTCAGAGACCATTTCTCTTTATGGCATTTCATTTTTAGGTGTCTCACTCGCTTCACTCAATTGCATTCCGCTAGGGGCATGCCATAATCTGACGGAAGGGTCTGGTCATTCATTACCCCTCATGCCTTGCACTGCTGGTTTAGGTTTGTTCATCGAGATCAAGTTTTTGAGTCACTTACAGCCCTGTTTTAGTCTTTTGATCAACAAGAGTCATTTCAGTCACTAGGTTTAGGGTTTCACAAGTTGTGTCTTCAAGCTGTCCAATAAAGCCAACAGGCCAAAGGGAGGTTCTTAATAAGTTTTCATTTCAAAGATTTTCATCATCATATGGATGGATTATGACTTTTCTTCAAAAATCTATTTTGAAGAAAATTCGACATTTCGTGTTTTGTAATAATTTTCAAAAATTTTCAGTTGTTAAATTCTTCAGGCACAACCTTGGTCTCCTTTGCCAAATTCCATGTCAGCTATCTCTGCAAAACATTGCCAAGAATTTCATCATTTCAGTCAAAAAATCAAAAAGGAAATTTAAAAACAGAATTGTATTCAAATGGGAAAAAGTGCTAATGCTAAATATTACAAAGCTGGGTTTTGAAGAGACAAAAATCAAATCCATGTCTTTATAAAGCTATTTACATGAGGATCAATGTCATTTTCAAGCCAAGACCAAAGAGAAGCCGTTCAGAGCAAATTGGGTGAGTAAGTGAGCAATTTGGGTGAAGTTGGGTGAAACTTGACTGGCGCGGCACATGGAGTAGGTGGCGCGGTACATTGGGGAGGCGCGACGCACTGGGAGAAACCACACAATGTAAATTAACATGGGTGCGATGCACTGGGAGGGCACGACACATTGGGTATGTGGCGCGACGCATATAGTCCAAGGCCTGAGTTTTCTTGAAATTTCTCAAAATTGCCCATAACTTGTGTGGATTTGCCAGGTAGGGTCGTTATCTTGATATTTCATCCAATTTTATGATAAGTTATGGTGGTTTATGGATGATAACGATTGAAACAAAATCTTAAACCCTTCCTCTAAAGTACCTCAACGGAAAATTGTTGAGGGTTTCACATTCATTGTTTTGCTACCAAAGTCACTCCTCCTTACCATTTCTCCCTTCTTTCCATCATTCCCTTCTCCCTTGTTCCATTTCTCCTTGATCTCAATCTTCCCTATCCCCAAAAAATTACTAAACCCCTATCCCCAATTACCTTCCACACATTTCCAAAAACACCAAACCCTACCCTATACATCAAATCCCTCTAAACCCTCTTACATTTCCCTAATCCCTATAGTCCCAATAGTCCCTAAATCCCTTACTATTTTCCCCCTTCGTAATAGTCCCTTGTTGCATCTTTTTTCCCTTTGATGGCAGAATTCAATCACATCACAAAAAGAGCAGTCGAACACAGTTTTATCACCAACATGTATTTCTCCAAGGAAATTTGTATAGCAGCAATCATGTCATCTGGTCATTCATATGATTATGAAGTGGAGACTCAAAGTGACTCACTGATGGAGAGACATGCACCCCAAAGGCCTCATAAAGGTGGCAGACATGTTAGAGAAGAACCAGCCACCCTTACAGAATTGCAGACCTGCCCTCTTGCCGTCTCTTATTTCCTGTTTCAGTCATGTTATGAATTTTTTGAAAAGGTTGCTACTGTTCAAGTCCATCAGGAGTTGGCTCGCTTACTTGTGTTACATTTACATGGTGATTGAGTTACTTTGGCTAGTGTCTCTTTCACACTTACACCAGATTCTATCTCATTAGCAATCGGCATACCTAACATCGGAGAACCATGGAACAAGAGGCAGAAGGTTGACTGGCAAAATTATGAGCCATATATTAAACCCGGTTTCTTGAGGCAGCTAAAGAGAGTGTTCCCTTTCCAATATCTCAAAGATGAATATGCTCCATTAATGAAATTAATCATGAAGTATTTCAGTTGTGAAGGTCGCTTCTCTCGACTATATGCTTATCACATCAGGTTTCTCATGCATTTCACCCAGGTACGGATGATGAACATCCATATTTAATATGCCGAAACATAGAAAGGATGACTCCCCTTGTGCAGCACAAGACCCCTGAGCAGCAATTCATCATTATTTGCCATTTTGCTCTCATCAAGATTTTGGTGGTTCATCAGCTTGGATTATAGGGTATCACTTGGGATGATTTCATCTCTCGTGACTTTTTCAGAGCTTCACAAGGACCTTCAGAGGTTGGGCATGAGACTAGTGGACGTTCTCATCAGTAAAAGGGCCATGATCCAACACTACTATTATACCAGTCTTCATTACATATCAGAAGGGCACGAGGAAGTTATTTGCAGTAGCAAAGTGAGTGTTATCTCCACTCGGGTTGGAAGGGGCCTCGCTTCCGAAATCAACATCATAGGTATAAGATAGAGGCAAGAGGACAATGTAGGACGAGGGGCGTTTAGGTGAGCGAGAGACTGATTTCATCCTCGTTCAGGATGATGTTACAGACATGGGATCGCAAAATGCAAATCTTAGAGAGATCATCCAGGAGCAGCAAACAGAGATCATAGCCTTGTCCCTTGACTTGGAGAGGGCTAAGTGGACTATGAAATACTTGGGGTAGAGGAACAAACAGCTCGAAGATCATCAGGCAATCATGGAGTTGCAAAACATCCGTGAGAATCGCCAAGCTTCCCAAAGGCAGAGGATTGAGCTCACTTCATTGGAGCAAGAGATTAATGATGATCGGGAGTCTTGGCTCGAGAGAATCAACATTCACTTGGAGAGACTGCTGGAAAAGGCCAACAGGGACAAAGCATTGTTGAGACACATGGCGATCCATTACAGGGTGCGCAATGTGAGCGCCAAGGCAGGAATAAGAAACCTAAAGGCAAAATTGAAGAAGGCAATAAAGAAGCAAAAGAGGAAAAAGGAGCATGATCGCCTTCGGATATTGGCTGAAGCCTCTTTAGCCTAGCATGGCACTTGATAGAGAAGGTACAAGCCAAATTTCAAGAAATTTGGAGCAATTTTTGCATTTTTGAAAAATTTTGCACTGAAAAATAGGTTTTGCCTCCCTATGCGTTGCGCCACGTGGCGCTCGCTTTTGCTAGAGGGCTCCAAATTGCAAAAACTTTATATTTTTGGATTTGGCATGAAAAATCATGACTTCTAGTGCATGCCAAGAAGTTTGGGCAAGTTTTGAGTCCCCAAGAGGTCAAAAATACTCAAAAAATGACCTCACTGCCCCTATTTTGACACACAGGAAAGTAGACTGGCAAGAATTTTCAACGAGCTATCTTGGGCTCAATTTGGAATTCGGTAAGTGCCTCAAATTCAGCTCCAAAGTGGTGCAATGCATAGAGGATTCGGCGCGGCACATAGAGGATTTTTGCCAAATTTTTCACCTTCCAGCTCAGAAATTCGGCCAGTTTTGAATAGTTTTGCTTTGTGATGTAATTTTTGACCCATCTAGATGTAATTGGAGGATCATGATGTAATATTGGCATATTTTTACTTATTCTAGAGGATTCATTCACTAAAAAGTGAACATTTAATGAATGAACCAGTTTCCTACCTTATAGAGGCAAGTTGTTTGATTGTCTAGATTTCAGTGCTTTGTTTAGAATTGGTTGAAACAACTCCTAGAATGATGAGCTCGACCCCTAGAGGTAAGGGAATGGGTTGGGCTAGTCTATATCATGTAATTTCTAATTCATTTTCAGTGTTGGACACTTGGGATTGCTTGGCACTTCATTGTACATTCTATCTCTGCATTTTTGGCAAAGGAAAGACCAGGGTTTTGCAGCACTTGTTGGGATCCAT
>APFE030036521.1:352600-374660 GCA_000404065.3 Pinus taeda
GTGTTTTGATGGTGTGTTTCTCTATGTACTTGTAAGTTCATTGATGTTTATGTGTATCATTTTCCCTTCCCTTTACTTTTGAAATTAAACAAATGAGTGATTAAAGTAGAATTCACTAGACCGTTGTGCTTTCCTTTGAACTTTTATTTAATTTTCAATGTTTTCATCTGTTTGAGGAGGACCCTTGAGACTCTCTTGCCCTCCTTGGCTCCTCACTAGTCTGATCCATCCATTTATTCACTCTGAAAGCATAAAAATGATTTTCTTCCTTGCCCCAATCGAAACTCTGCAAAAACTATCTCATCCCCAGACCCAAATTTGCCTTTCCCTTTTTCCGACTCAAAACCCCAAAAAACTCAAATCAAACCCTTGTAATTCATACCTAGCCTAAAATAAGTTTTTATTTCAGTCATCTCGAGCCCCATCGATTATCTTTGCTGAGATTGTCTCGGAGAGAGCCCTCTCCTGTCCTCGTAGGGCTAGCTACGAGGCGAGCGTGGTTTGATGTGGACCTAGGAGCTTACCTTTCCAGCCTGAGGTAAATATAGGCTCTAACACTAAGAACCAAAAATCAGAATCTGCCACGGCAACAGGGAAAGTGATGCATTTTTCCAGTTGTTCATGACAAAGCAATCAGAAAAATAGGCGGGATCATGAATAGAGTTCACCAGATAAAACAAACTAAAGGGAATCTACATGTACCAAGGGTTCGATGGGCCTATAGGATCATAAGAAAAAGGAGGAGTGCGAAGGTGATCCTATCATTGATGAGACAAGATGAAACTAGGAGGACAGAGGAAACTCCCCAAACCACAGCCCCCGCAGTTCGAACAAGACACGAGGACTAGTGTAAAGAAATTTAGCAGTTACAGGAAGCCATTCGGTGTGAGAGCTTGAAACTTCACAAACTTGATGAAGAATGGGCATGGATAAGGAGGAAAAGCATGATATTGGACGAAGAAATTAGGAAACTTAACACTGGAGTTGCACAAGTGGGCCATGCAGAACTAAGCATAAGGGGACCAGGCCTGGATGACCCTACTCCTGCATTGGAACAAGCTGCGACCCTACTATCATGGCTACAAAAGCACCTTACTGAACAAGGGAGCGTAGAACGCAATGCGTTACTGGATACGAAGGTACTTGAAGGGTGCTCGTGGCTTGGGTAGTAGGGAAGCAGAAGTCTCGCACGTGGGGTGCAACCACCTAAATATCTGTGGAAAGGATAGTCTTAGCGCTCTGAGCAGTTGAAAGAAGGTGCAGGACTATAAACAAGTCTGCAGGAGAGCTGTGTGGAAAGGAGGTTCCGCGTAGGGCCAGTAGGTCATCAGGATCGCGGTAGCACATAAAAGGCTACGATGTTGCATAGGAAGGCTGGGAGGTGACTGTTGACATCACTATTCATGATAAGAAGTCTGACTTAAGGCAAAGAGGAGCAGGCAGTGAGCCATTAAGACAGGAATTCAGAGCTAGATACGAAAAGATTTGCCGCCAAGAAAATATTAATGACTCAAAAGTGGAGGGAATAGTCTAATTCAACTTCTAACATTCCTATAAAACCCCTTGGGTAGCCCCAAAATAACACTTGAATATTTGAAATTCGAGCCAGTACAGAGCAGCAAGCACCCAGCTACCTAGCCACCCGTGGGTACGTACCAGAGCAAATCCAAGATAGAAACCATGTTAGCTGCTAGAACCAGAGTGAGGTTTGCGGAGGAGCCCTATCTGACCCAGGAGGAGCCGGGAGAGGTAGCCGCTTCCCCATAGGTTCCAAATTCCCCACACACACCTTGACCCCAGAAAGATAAGCAGACTATGGGGCTAGTTCGGGTATCACTGCGATTTAATAAATTGTCAATGGCATAAAATGTCAAAGAAATCACCACTAAACTCGAGTAGGAAGAGGAAGATTTACAAGACTTGGTTGCTCAGATTGAAGCACAGGATGAGGAAGAGGAAAATATTTCCCAAGTACATTCAACAATAATGCTACCATCATATATCTCTCCATGGAAAGGGATGACCAATATACCGAAGGACCTGGAGGTCATGAAGAGTACGCTCTAGACCCTACTTCTTTCAAATGAAATAAGGTTTGACGGTCTGCCACTGGGTCGGGTACCGAATATTAAGTTTGAAGATTGGGACCTCGTGGATAGTGAGAAGTTCCCCCAACTGGTTGTGGAGAAATTACTATAGCAGAAGTGGTTACGGGGTGTGGAGAAGGCGAGATTACTAAATCTGAGGTGGATACCCCACTATCACCGTGCGACCATCACAATTTTTTTTATTCGACAGTTACTATGTCTAGTACATGATGGGTATCTCTGGTAGGAGGAACTGATTCCCATCATGGTCGATTTAATACACCAAATTTCCCAGCTTTTTACTAAAGGAAATGACCCTGCAGTCATAGCAGGAACGAGTAGCAACGTGGGCCTCGCAGAAGCCATGAAGGCTAAATATAAGCTAGAAAAGCGGAAGCGAGGGTATGTAATGGCAAGCATCAAAGACTGAGGGGTGTGAATTGCCACCCAATTACTAGCAAGCAAGCTCATGAGGAAATGTTGTGCAAACGAGGTGCCAGTATTTGTCATTGTGCTCGCAGAGTAGTGTGCAGAAGGGGTTCAGTTCAACTGAATGCAGTTTCTCTGGGACGAATTTTTGACGAATTGTAGGGAAGCCTAGGAGAAAGGTAAGACTTTTCATTATGCATAGTTTCTCTTATCAATCCTACTGGTTGCAGGAGATCTACCAAAGGGCAGCCAGTTTCCCAAAATTGAGAAGAACCTACCTGAAGCCGTGAGGTATAACTCACTCCGGGCTACAAAAGGCGCCACAAGGATTCATGAGATCAAGGTGTTTTGGATATTTGAGGTGAATATCTAGACAAAGATCAACCCCAAACCATGTCTATCCCCAACAGTATACAACAATTTGCAAAGCACGGCCGAGTCCAAGGCAAATATGCATAATCTGTATATCCGAGCGCGAAAGGATCCAAATCGAACATGGTTAAAGCTTCCATTCATTACAACAGATGATGCAATTTTCGAGGCAATGGCGGGATGGCCTCTAGAGTGGTGCACTTTGGACTTGGCCAAATTAGAAAAGATTGCAACTCAGCAGTGGAATAAGGAAATCAAGCTATGCATCACAAAGTTGGTGGAAAGAACGCGCTAGGAATAGAAAGCAACCACATAGTGGGAGGCGACTGAGGTAGCATCAAACCTATCACTTCGCCCGTCAAAGAGATCGTGGAGGCTTAGGAAATGTAGATGGAGCAGGACATACAGGGGGAAGTGGAGACACAGGAATGCACATACTTGATCACAACATCGACCCAACTTAAGAGGTCGTGTGTCCAGGAGCAGGCACCTGCATGAAAAAAGTTGGAGTCAGCAAAGACTTTGGAGGGAGATCTTCTTGCCAGCACCGAACCAGTGCGTGATGTCACTAATGGTGCTCTGGAGGAATTGATGACGGAGAAAAAAACTGTTTTGGGGGTGCTCAGAGCACAGTTGTAGAGATTACAGGTGCGACCCCCAGGAGGGATGAAACTAAACCTAGCGGAAGGTACATCCGCAGCTGAGCAGATGGTACACGCCCACACAATGAAACTTTAGTGTTACCAGCATGCATCGTCCTAGCAAAAGCCGAAGGTGACATGAAGATTTGGGGGTTGAATTTGGCTACCCTTCCTTGAGAGACCCTATACCAACTGCAGGATGGGGTAACCGTTGAGCTCTGTGTCAGGGAAGGCCGTGCCGTCTAGGTCTTAATGGAGAAAAAGGGAAATATGGAGCAGGTTAGTTTATAGCGCGATGACTTGGTTGCACACAACCAAGGATTAGAACAGGCCGTGGTGGAGGTCTGTAGCAGTGAACCAAAACTAGTTGTGCCAGTGTAACTTCCAGCAGCCGAAAAGATTCATCACATGGCCGCAGGATTCTGTAGGTCCCAAGAGGAGGCTGCTAAAGCTCAGTGGGGATTAAAATTGCAGATCACGGAGCTAAGCCTGAAAGTGCAGCCCCCTACACTACCGAAAGTCAAAGAGTAGAGTCGTCGTGCCCTTCAAGCAGGGTTGGAATTGATAGAGTGTGCTATACAGGATTACAATGGATTGTTGGATTAGTCCCTTCTGACGCTCACATCATTGCAAGAATACCCTATGATGTAGCAGGTAGAGACAGAAGTACTGGAGTTACAACAAGCTTATGACAATGTCCAGGGGACTATGCAAATGGTCGCCCTCACTCAGCGCTTAGCCAAGATGAGGGAGGCCCAAGCCCTGAATGGACAAGTTGATGCTGCGCGCCAGAAAGAAGCCGAGATTAAAGAACACATCCAACCTTGCCTGGAGGAAGTGTTCACGATCACCACTATGATCGAGGGGAAGCTGACTTAGCTACAGGAGACATATGCACTAAGGTAGGAAGGTGCCTCCGACAATGCATCAGAAAACTGCACATAATTGATACAGTGGACAATGGAAGAATGTGTGGTAGATGTCAGCATAGGGCGGACGTTGCTGGATGGACCCTGAGCCAAGATCACCGCACCAATCAAGTGACTCAAGATGAGTCACGATGATTGTGTTGGGGGCTTGTTGGGCAGCGGATCCCCCGCGAAATGGTTTTGGGGCTTAAAGCCCACAATTTTGGGTAAAAGTATGGTAAAGGTTATGTGAAGTGCGTGAAGCACGAATTGTAATGAGTGAAGTCAAAGGGTTATCCGCCTGAGAATAATGTAAGATAATAGAAAGCGAGTCGGCCTGCCATAGGTCTCTAGGTTTAGAAGTCAGTATTTGGTAATTCTTGATCATATCTGAAGTGTAATGGGTTGTTCACTTTGAGTCTGTAATTCCAAGTTAGGTTTGGTAGTAGTAAGAGTAGGCTCTGTAGCTGTGTGCACACAGGCCTGGTAGAGTCCATAGTTATGTGCGCGGACCACTGCAGTTGAGTGCGCAGGGTGGAATTGGATTGTATTGAACATAAGATTAATAAAGATAAGTGTTTCTGAATTACTGTGCATCTGGTCGCAGATCTATATGTTTATTCTTATGTTATGGTTTTATGCGTATCTTTAAGATTTATGGTTACGCGCGCTGGTTCTAACAATTGAATGCTTGATTAAAGACCTTAATAATTAGATTAGATCTATAATAACCACCATAATAATAAGGAATATAGGAGTGCCTCTTCGCAGAGCTATACGAAGGCCAGATAGTTGTGCATAGTAGCACGAGTGCACAGAATGGTTCGTGACCCCTCCATACCTCATCAAGACATCCCTAGGGTGCAGAAACCTGGTTCTAGCACCCTCCCATACTACCTCAGGTGATACTTCAGTCCGCGCTCCGCAAATTATGCCAAAAGGGTTGGTAGTGCGGGATTTTCTTGGATAAAACACTTCCGAACTTGGGTCAGGCCCCAATAAGCCAAAAATGTAAATTGTTTGTCAATTATGTTTTAATACAGCTTGTTATTCCTTCACTTTTGAAATATAGTTGAGTTGTCATCCTCTTTAATTTTGATAAGAAAAAGTGTGTTAAGTATTTGATTCAATACGTTTTACAGTCAACCATTTCAATTAACTATTTAATTGAAATACTCGTTTTTATGAAAGTTGTATACTTCTTGTATGAATAATATTCATTATCATTCAAGGTAGTCATTTATCTAGATTGCACAAATGTTGATATAAGCCCGGGTAATAGTAATATATATAGATAGTTTGATTTTTATTTTTGTTGAAACCACCCTCATCTATCAAATCAGTTTTGATAATAAAATGCATACCCCATCCTACCATATTTCATATTGGGAAACTGGTCCCATAATTCTAGTCGGAGCCACCAACCCAAACAGATAAGGTATGGTATGAAAGTTCCCAACCGGGTGGTTATCCCCATGTTGTTGCAGCGAATTTCGAGGCTTCAACATTTTGGAGCTAGAAGGAGGGTTAGGGCTATGAATGGAAAGTAAATCTAAATAAAAAAGAAATTCTAAGAGTTAAACTCCCCCACTATCACCTCCAACTTCCCGATCACATTTTAGATCTCCAAATTCTAGACATGAAGTTGTGAAAAAATCTCTAAAATCCACTAGTTTTTCTGCAAAGAAATCAGATTGACCTTCCTCTACAGAAACTCCTAAAATACAATATTTAATTTAGAAACTAGAATGGATTTCTCTGTCTATAGAAGGATATGAGTTATTTGTAGTTATCATTTCTTCATCTTTCCCTCCTTCTCGAAGATTAACCAGATCACATAGTGAAAATTTTGGAATACCTCCATTTGAATTTCTTCAACCTCCTCCTTGAAGGAAAACCAAGAAATTCGAGTCTGAAAGTCATAGGGAGATTCTATCACCATCACCACAAACTCCATTTATTTAAGCATCTTCATCGCAAATTCACTCTATCTAATCATCCACTTCACCATCTCAAATAATCATTTACACCGGTATAGGAGCACAATCTTCCTCCACCCAATCCCCTTCTACTATTGGTGCATCTTCTTCCACACAGATACCCATAATGACTCAAATACCATAGAAAAATCCAGGAGCCATTCAAATAGCAGGACCATTACATCCATTACCTGCTCATCTAGAAAAATGGTTACCAAAATTTGACCCTGATGATGGTCTTGTTGCTGAGAATCATATAAACAACTTCATGTTATCTATAAATCGAAATGGAGTTGTAGAAGAAGATGTTGTTGTACGAATATTTCCTTATACTTTCAAAGGATCAGTAGGATCCTAGTACTTTTCATTACCATCTGGTTCCATTGATAATTGGAACGTGTTTTAAGAACAATTCCTAACCAAGTTTGGGGATGCTTGCTCAAAAAATACTCTTCTTAATGATCTCTACAACTTAAAACTTGAATCGAAAGAACCCATTAAGGATTTCAATTCATGTTTTAACAAATTGTTAAACAAAATCCCAGCTTCGTCCAGACCAAGTTCTGAAGTACAAAATGAATGGCACATTTATGCTCTCCCTTCAAATACAGTTATTTTTTTTGATAGAGCTGCCAAGCCAACCTTGGCTGAAAATATGAAAGAAGTTATAGCTGTAGAGAAATGAATTTTATCCTTAGAGAAGAAAAATGCATTAGAAGAAATAAAATAAAATAAAAGTTCACCTTCAAAGACAAATCTAAGAAGAAATCACCTAAAGACCCTTTCAATCTTGAAGGTATGCAAAAGTACTTAAAACCATGTCCAATGAAATGGTTGAGATAAAGAAACAAGTAGCTGAAACTTCTTTTAGAAATCCTTTTAGACCTTTTAAAATAAATCCAATATCTAATCCTAAACCTCTGAATACCATATCAAATGTCAAATCAGATTTGGAAGGAGAAGAAGTATCAACAACTGATGAACAAACTGATGATTAAGAGCTACTTGAAGTACATGGGATGTGGGATTTCATTTTTCCTTTGTCAGAGAATGAGGAAGAGGAAGCTTTACTTGTTACCACCAGAAGAAAGAGCACTACTGATTCACTGCAGTCAAGTCAAAAACAAAAACCATCAACTCCTACTGTAAAAGAAAAAATAAATAAGTAAAAAATCATCTCCCAAGTCTTCTTAAATATCCCCACCTCAATCTAATCCTTCGCCTTCATCCCAAACCGTGGTAATTTCTGATGCTATGGAATACAACATAGTTGAAGACATGAAGAAGACTAGAGCTAATATTACGTTATATGAGCTTAGCAAGCTGAAACATCAACATAAGATATTGCTCAAGGAATTAAATGTAGTTCCTACTTCTCTTGTTCCAGCTGCTGTAATTTCTCAAGCTGCTCAAGAAATGGGTAAGCCTCCCAGTAATTCATCAGATAAAGTCAAATCAACTAGTATTGTTTTAATTGGTGGTAGATATAATTCTCATAATCCTCCTTTTCTTTTGAATTTTGAAATATTTAATAATAATCTGCATAATTATTTAGTAGATTTTGGGGCTTCATCTAACATTATGCCAAAAACAGTATGCGCAAAATTAAATTTCTTACCCCAAAAATCTCATGTTCACATTGTACAGTTAGATCGAAGACAAGTCAAAGTCATAGGAGAAATTAATTTGGTCACCATCAGACTCTCTTCAAATCCGAGAGTATGTCAAGTAATTGAAATATTAGTCACTGATATTCCTAAGTTTTACAGCTTGATCCCCAGCAGAGATTGGTATGAAAAGCTTCATGGTTATTTTGCAAAATATTGTTCTCATATGTGGCTTCCTTACTGTTAGTCCTTACAATCTCCTGGGCTGAAAAGGAAATCGACAAGGGTAACCTCAAACCACTTCAGCTTAGTAGCTAGCCCTGACGAGCATGAGAGGCATATCTCTAAGTCTCTTATCAGTGATATGACTTTAAAGCAAATGAATTTTAGGCTATATATGTGTATTTGTTTGTGAAAATTGGGTTTTATTAAGGATTTGCTGAACTTAGGGTTTGGAGCCACAAGTAGCTCTAGGTTGTGGGAATACAGGAGCAAACATAAGAAGGAGCTAGATGTCAGAAGCCATGGTGTAATTTTAATATTTGTCATTGTAGTATAGAGGATATAATGTGGAAGAAACTAATGAGCATAAATAAACATGATTTCATTAGCTTAGGAAGACAAAACACATAACTAAGAAAACCAGATAACAAAGCTTGAAAAACAAGAATTATGAGTATTTATCACAAGGCATTCATAGAAAGAAGAGATATAATTTAGATAAAGATGTTTAGACCATGAGAAAACAAAAATAATGAAGTACACGCACCATGAGCTCACTGGGTGAGAGTTCCTTGAAAATAGATGCAACATGTATCTGTATTATTTGAAAGAAGATTACAATGCAAACCTCCTTCACAAAAAGTTCAACCTCCTTGTTTGCTTGAAGATGAAATAGATATGCATCCTAATAGTCAAGAGGAAATTGGCCCAAGCAAGAATTCTGAAATTGCATGTACATAAAACTTAAGAAATGAACCATCTAATGACAATGATCATCTACTTTTGCAAGGAAATAGTGAACAAGAAGTTGTTTCCCTTTATTCTTGTGGTAGTCAAATTGATATTCTTCTTGTTGAAGCACATGAGGAATCAAACATACTTGAAGTTGTTGTTGCATTTAAAGTTTTCCATGAGCATCCAAAACCCTGTCTTTTGGATGAGAGGTATGAAGATAGCCATTCACTTGTTCTTTTAGATTGTTATTTCTCTGAGGTTTTATTTTAAGATCAGGTTTGTGAAGACCAAGATGAGGTTTCTGATGAAATGTATGAACAAGGATCTCTAGACACTCACCACTCATATGTGTCTCTAGCTCATCCATTTTCTAAAGCACTATTTCAAGGGCAGATTCTTGCAAATCACAATTTTAAATTGGCATGTGTGAAGGTTTTGGACAATGTAATTATGGCAGAGAATAATCATCAAACATTACAAGCAAATTATGAAGAGGAGAGAAGTGATAAAGAAGAGGTTTTTTTAGAGCCACTTGCACATGATGGTCTTCTTCCAGATTCAGAAAACAAAGAGTGTGCTTGTAGTTCTTCTGGCTTTCAAGATATGCTAATGTCCCAGATTATTATAGAACCTATTTCCAATTTGTTGCAGCCATTTGGAAAGATAAATTTTCTTGTATTAATGGATCATGAGCACATATTCAGTGGACACTCGAAGTTCCCTAGCTTTTGTTTGTTCTACCTGCTCAAGGAAAGTACAATAAGAATTCAAGTAAGTAGCCACTTGTTGGATTGGTTACACTGGAGGGATAATTACACATGATTGTATATACATCTTCAGCAGGTGGGAAGTTATCATCAGGATTTGAAGCCCAAGGTGAAGGCCCTAAGATCCCGATGGTATGCTACCATAAGTTAGTTCAATCAGTATGTTTTTTATAGTCAGGTTAGTCAGTCAGTTTTCAGTTTGAGTTTAGTCTTTGCATTATGACTCCATTTCCCAATGGTAAGGCTACTTGGTCTACGGTGTTCTTGACACCCCCAAGGAACTGCCATCCCTAGTTGGAGCCAATGTTAGTGTCAGTCAATTCAGCCTATCACCAGTGATCAAATATGCTCTTACAAGGTGTTGTTATGGTGTCAAGTCAATTTTTTGTCATTTCAGTGAGTCTTCAAATAAAAAATCGGTCACCGATTATCATGTCTAGGTCATTGCTGCTCCCTTCACTTACTTATGGTCTTCATCACTCATCATTTTCATTGTCTTCTTCGAGGTATCATATCTTCATTTAAATGTCTTGGGTCATGAAATGGTTAAATTCCTCATTTTAGGTCATGGTCTAGGGTTTCACTTCATGTGTCATCATGATACCATATGTTGCCAAAAGTATTCCCAACATGTGATTAAGTGGGTAAAAGGAGTTAGCAGCTTAGGGAAAGGAAAATATAGGTAAAGGTAATATTTAATTTCAAATAAGACAATCTTGCAGTACACTACCTCACCTCATCATTTCTCATAGGGATGTGTTTTCTTCAAAATATGTTTTTGACAAAATGGAGAATAATTTTACAAAATTGAAAGAATTTTTTGTCCATTATAGTCCAAGGAACAAAAGCCTCCATTTTATGCACAGGTGTTATGACTTGAAGAAATTCCCAAAATATACTTGCTACAGGAGAGTTAATGCACTTCTGGACAACTTGACTTCAAGACCATTTTTCAGGGGTTTGGAGTAGGTGTTGATAGTTCTTAAGGAATCTATTGTGTAGACGACATCATAAATTTTCCAATGGTATATTCAGCTCATGATTTTGATTAGTAAAAGGCATCCAAACGTACTCATCAAGTTGGAGCTTCTCTTTTGTTAGAGATACCCTGAGGTTTTGATGTGACCTTGGGAAAATCAATTTTTCTCCCTCATGGAGTGTCCAAATTGCATGCTTGAGGTTTCCATATTATATCATACTTTAAGAGATTTCCAACAAGCTATCAAGATCTCAATTTGGAGTGGTTTAAGGCCTCCAAATATGATTTGGAAGATGGCGTTGTGCTTTTGTGAACTGCACTACGCTTTGGCGTTGCGCGTAGGAACACTGCACTGCGTGCAGAATAGAGTGCCCGGAAATCCTTCAAAACTCTCCCAAATCTCAATTTTTCACTTGCAAGATTGATTTTATTGACTTCTAAGCCAAGAGACAAGTAATTACACCATCATTTCCCCCTTTTTCTTTTCCAAATTCATTTCATGTCAATGATTCTTCAAGCTAGGGTTTGTAGTGAAATTTGCATGGAAATGATAGGGTGAAAATGGCCATCTTTATTTTTTGGTTTCTAAAACACGTAAAATGGTTTCCTAACCTGAATACATGTTTAATAAACCTTTTTAACCATTCATTTCACCTCAAAACAAAGTTCTACCTTCAAAGAGTAAAACCCTAGCTCATTCCTAGAGGTTTGTAAGCATTTTTCATTACAAACCCTATTTTTCTTCCTTGCAAGAAGATTGCTCTTCCACTATTTCTTCACTCATTTTAATCAGCTTCCAAAGTTCATATCCATATTTTTTAAACCTCCTCTATCATTTTGTCGAAATCCACCTTCACATCACTTCATTTCCATTCATACCTCACAGTTTATTTTTTATTCAAATGCAGGTGGGGTCCTCTAGAAAATCAGTGGAGAAGACTCAACTATCCAAAACTGAGGTGACTAAAGTTTATAAGAAGGGCCAAAGGATTGTGTTTTCTTCTCACAGAGAGAAAGGGGCCAAGCCTTCTTCATCGACAAAGCAGGAACCGACAGCAAAAGAGAAAGACATAGTTGAGCATGAGTTTGAATTGGTTGATTCAGAGGCTGAGGATCAGACTTCAAACATGTGATAGACAAATAGGGATAAGGAATATCAAATCAAGGAGCTATAAATAAATTTGGAAAGAGAAAAATATGTCATATCATTCCTTGAAGAAGAAGACAGTCAACTCAAAGCAAAGGAGTTGATCCTAGAAAAGGAAAAAGCCAAGTTATTGTAGCAAGTCGGTAAAGGTAAGGATATGATGGCATCAAGAGAGCTTGAAGCATCAGAGATGAGAGGAAAAAGGAAAATACCAAGAACGATAGGCCTCAAGAAATCTTTGCAAGAGGAACAAGAACAAATTCTTCTTAATGAGGATCGTGACCTAGAAGATAGGATCCGCCCTATAGGTTCATCAAGATAAGGAATATTGGCTTAATAGGGTGAATGAACACTTGGAGAAGCTCCCTAAGAAGGGGAAAAGAGACAATCAATTGTTCAAACACATGGCACATCACAATCAATCTCAAAACATGATCGCCAATGTCAAAGTGAAACAACTTGAAAATAAGCTCGAGGAGGCCAAAAAACATCAAAAGGATGAGGGAAATTTGGAGATGCTTGCTAAAGAATCCATGAAGCTATAGAAAACCTGTGTTTACACCTTCCCTCCAATTTTGATCAAATTCTGAGCATTTTGAGTTTTTTGACAAATTTTGGTCTAAGTTCAGAAATTCAGCTGCTCCAGAAGCGCAGCGCGTTGGCGCAGTGATTTTTCCTCAAGCCTCCATTTGAGGAAAGGTCTACATTTTTGGAAATTTCTTTCCATCCTCTAAAAACCCATTTGCCCAGATCTTGTAGAGTTGGCTTAGTTTTGGAGAAAAATGCAAAAATGTGGCAAAAAACTAGCATTCTGGACCATTTTTTGACAGGCGTTGTGCTTCTGGCATGACCTTGGTAAAATGGATTTTTGAACGTCTTACCGTGCTCCAAATTCAGAAATTCAAACTGTTATGGAAATTAGACTTGAAGGGATAGTTTACCATTCTCTCATATTTTCATTTTGACCCCTGGAAGGCACCTAAAAATCAGCTCAAAGTTGGTGCTGCACTTTTGCACTTTCTGTGCTTTTATTTGGAAAATTTCACTGTGTAAAATTTCTAGTTTCTAGTTTGACTTGGTCAAAGTCAAGGTTCTCTATGCAATGACACTAGTTACGAGGCTAGGTGATGTAGGCATGAATACATGTACATCATAGGTTGTGTTTTATGTTTATTAGGCCTCATAAAAGAAGCAAACTCCTAAACAAACTCTTCATGAAGTGTTTGAGTTTCACCTTCTCGCTCTCACCTGTTGGTTGAGAGAATATTGGAGTCAGTTCCTCCACCAAGAAATTCGACTCCTGAAGGTGGGAAAGTGTTCTAGGAGAGTCTATATGTATCATTTATCCTCAGGAGAAGAGGGTGGAACTTTTTGTGAAGGAGGCTTGCATTGTAATCATCTTTTAGCTAATATAGATACATGTTGCAACTATTTTCAAGGAACTCTAACCCAGTGAGTTAATGGTGCTTGTACTTCATTCTTTTTGTTTTCTCATGGTCTAAACATCTTTATCCAAATTATATCTCTTCTTTCTATGAATACTTTGTGATAAACTACTCAGAATTCTTGTTTTTCAAGCTCTGTTATTTGGTTTTCATAGTTATGTGTTTTGTCTTCCTAAGCTAATGAAATCATGTTTATTTATGCTCATTAGTTTCTTCCACACTATATCCTCTATACTACACTGAAAAATACTAAAATTACACCATGGCTTATGATATCTAGATCCTTCTTATTTTTTCTCCTCCATTCCCACATCCTAGACCTACTTGTGGCTCCAAACCTTAAGTTCAACAAATCCTTAGAAAACCAAATTTTCACAAACAAACAAACAAATACACAAATCTAGCCTAAAATGCATATTATTTAAAGTCATATCACTGGTAAGAGACTTAGAGAGATCCCTCTCATGCTCAATAGGGCTAGCTATTGAGCTGAATTGGTTTGAGGTTGCCCTTGTCGATTTCCTTCTCAACATAGGAGATTGTAAGGACTAACACTTACAATGGCAAGTCAAATCAAATAAGGGTCGACCATGAGAAGCATTTAAAGTACACCGTGAATGAATTGGAAGGAGAAAATGATCTAGTTTCATACAACAATAATATCATTGGAAACTATTATGTTGAATCGTTTTTGGGCAATTTTAATGCACAAACTTCACCTTTTCTAGAGAATTTTGTTACCTCATAGATTGAAATTATTCACAAATGGATTCTTCCAAATGTATCAATTTTGTAGATAAACCATTAGTTAATTATTCGTTTTGGAAATTATTTATTGATGGATCTAAAACTAATGATGGAGTAGGGGTAGGTTGCATATTAGTTAGCCCTGAAGGAGAGAAAACTATGTTGGTATGTAGACTTGAATTTGAATGCACGAATAACACTGCTGAGTATGAGGCATTAATTCAAGGATTGTACAAATCCATGGGCCTTGATATTAAATACCTCCAAGTATTTGGAGACTCTGAAATCGTGATAAAACAGGTAAGGAACACTATTCACTACCTTTCTAGACATTTAAAGCATTATCAATCATTAGTCCAGGACCTTACCTCACATTCCTTGGCATTTAATATCTCTCCAATACCAAGACTTCAGAATGCAAAAGTTGATCTCTTGGCTAACATTGCTTCCAAACTCATTTCATTAGAAGATTATAGTCTTGACCATTTTTCTATAGAGTAAATTTTTAGACCTTCTATTCCTCATAATAGCACCAATTAGTGAGTTTTTAATGACGATCAGGATATCATAAAATTCTTAACATTTGAGGGCTCATACGATGACAAAATAATAGATGAAGACCAACATGATAGTCAGATTAAACATAAGACAAATGAAAATCCCATACCCAAAATAGATTCAAGAAACAGATTCAAGAAACCAACTAATTCAAAACTTCAAAGTTCAACATTGAGGTTTGAATTAGTAAATCCTGGAACTGATCTAAAACCACAGAATATTAATCTAGGTCTTGGTATTGCACTCAATGAAAGGTTAGCCTTCATTCATTTGTTGAGAATATATTAAAACATTCTTTCTTGGAATTATGATGATCTTAAACCGTATGATACTTCTATCATACAACACACTATTCCTATCATATCCAACAAAAAGCTTGTACAACAAACGTTGAGAAAGATTCATCCAAATTTAGAGAATCAAATAAAATATGAATTAAACAAACTTCTTCAAGCCGAAATTATTTTTCTTGTTAGAAATCCAAGGTGCGTTTCTAACCTAGTTCCAGTCGGGAAAAAGGATGGTGATATTCAAATTTTCATAGACTTTCGTAATGTCAACAAGGCTTGTCAGAAGGATAACTTTCCACTGCCTCCTATGGAACTGGTACTATAGTTAGTTGTAGGTTCATAATTAATGTCTTTTCTCGATGGATTTTCAGGTTACAACCAAATTCTTGTACATCCAGATGATCGACTGAAAACCACATTCAGAACCAAATGGAGATTCCAAACATACGCTTATCAAAAGATGTCATTTGTATTAATCAATGTTGGGGAAACTTTCCAGAGAGCCATGCATATAAATTTCAAAGATTTGGTAAATAAAATTGTGGTTATTGATTTAGATGATATAACTATATATTAAAAGAAATGCAATAATCATTTAAAAGACTTAAAACAGATATTTGAATGTTGTAAAAGGTACAAAATTTGTTTAAAACCAAAGAAATCTTACTTTGCTTTAAGCCAAGGAAAACTTCTCGGATTTATTGTATCTAAAGATGGCATCCACATAGATCCTAATATGATAAAATAAATTTCTGAAATCTCTTTTCCTCACAACAAAAAGTCCATGCAGTCCTTCCGAGGTCAGATAGATTTTGTTAAAAGATTTGTCCTAGACTTTTCACAAATTGTTTTACCCTTGGAATCCATGATCAAGAAAAATTGGGTTTTTAAATGGGGACATAATGAGCAAGAAGTTTTCGATTTTATCAAACAAAAAATTATAAATAGTCCTTCTTTAGCAACCCCAAACTTTTCTAATCATTTTAGTTTATATACTTTTTCCTTTGAAACATCATATGCAGCCATTTTGACACAAATCAATGATGAGAAAATTAAAGCACCAATCTCTTTCTTTAGCTCCAATCTGGAAGGTGCCAATTGAATTACTCAGATGTTGAAAAATAAGCTTTTCTGTTTTCAAATCTATAAATCATTTCAGACCTTTTCTTCTTAAAACACACACTAAAGTAATAGTCCCATTCTCATCTATGAGAAATTTACTAGTGCAAAATGAATTAGGAGAGAAAAGGGAAAATTGGGTGACAACATTGCAGGAATATGACATTGAAATTAAAATAGCTAAAATCGTCAAAGGGAAAGGTTTTTGTAGGATGTTAGCAGGAGCTTCCAACATATTAGTAGACAAAGATTTAGGTAATATTGTGCAAATATCTAAGGTAAATATAAAAGATCCTGAATCCCAATATGTTGATTTAATTTTCTATTTGAGAAATGGATTTTCTCCTCTTGAACTCAATTATAAAAGGAAAATATATTTAAGGCTAAATATAACCAATATCAAATCATTAATAATTTTTTATTTCGGAAAAATTATGATTCCATTTTTCTAAGATGCCTCGAAAAATCTAAAGCAAAAAAAGTTTTGCAGGTGTTAGCACTCAAAATGAACCTCAAGGTTGAGAAGAGGCAATTCTAAGGTAACCACAGACCAAGCTTTTGATCTGGCATCTAGCCCTGCCAGACCATAGAGGGCTCTCTCTTTTCCAACAAAATGTGGCTGCGATAACTGAATCTTAGGCTAGCTATGAAGTGTGGGGATTTGTTTGAAAGTTGTGGGTTGAAAATAGCAAGAGAAAGGACCATTAGGCTATGGATTCGAGGCTAGTTTCTACCGAAACACTTGGGGAAAAGTAAGTGAAATGTTCATCCGGGTAAAAGATTGCAAATGAGAGAAGAAAAGAGGAAAAATATCGCTACTCTGCAGGCATCAATCAGGGGATGGATCTACAGTGGCAACTTTAGGAGAAAGAGAAACACGTGATTACTCAAGAGAGCATCTAACAGAGGATGGATTCTTAAAAGATAACCACTACATTAAACAACATAATCATTGTGAAAGGAGAATCATGCGTGGATGGATTCCTAACACTTCCCTTAGAGAATGTTATAACCAAATTAGTAGAAAAACAAGCATGGAAATGAATTTACAAGAAAAACATGTTGCACATTAAACACTGTGATGAATCCCAAATTTAATGAGCAGAAAAAGCTTCATTAAAATAATATTCAAGGAAAACTTAACACAGTCCAATGGCAGCCTCACTCTACTGAAAAACTCCAACCATTACACTTTGAAATTCATAAAATATATGAAATTTTCTCATCCCCGTACTAAGGGAATTGAGCTCAACCATATTCTTCAAAATAGAATCAGTTACATTAAATTTGGACCAAATTTATGAAATTAGGTGTCAAAGATGAACTCGTATCTCCTAAACCATAGCCCATGTTACAAAAATGAAAGAGGTTTTTGTAGATAAGGTCATCTTGGAGAAATTTTTTTCTCAAAGTTTGGAAATTTGTTTCTAGTTGCTTGAAATATGTGCCACAAAATCATCTCTAAAATAGAAAATCATTAAAAATTTAAATCTGTAAAAATGAACTATAAAGATCTAGTCAAATAGTCCAATTCACGATACCTGTGAATAAACAGAAAGAGTTTTTTGTTATATGGCTCATGGTTAACAAACACCTCTTTGTGTTTCTCAAATTTACTTTCCATCTGTTGTAAAATGGCGCCGCACTAAAATGACTAAAACAGTAAAATAACTGCAAAATTTGTTTTGTTTTAATGTAGGCTTCAAATATCACTGCATATCTCCCACATAGTAACACTTGTGCATAAAATTAAGGAGGTTTTTTTTTATTTGGTATGTGATGGACAAAAACCTCTTTCAGTTTTGTAAAATTCCTATCCAAATTGATTTTGAAGTAAACTTGTCCCTGTGTGCAGTAACTGACCTCAAAACATGCATAACCAAGAATCAATCATTGATTTTGATCATATCTTTTGATCCGGAAACTGATTACGGGAGTGTGATATACCGTTGGGAATATTTTTCTGAGCTCCTTCTGATGGACATAATTAGGATATGATTTGCATTGAAACTCATGTGCAAAACATCTCTGAAAACCAGACATAATAAGAGCTCATTTTGATCCCTGGTAACAGGCTGCAAAGACTGGAACTAACAGCAGGAACTCCATGATGGCCCAGCAGGTGGACATTTTGGAAGAGATACAACACACAAAATTCCTCATGCTGGTTATTATTGGCAATCATTGTGCAAGGAAACTCATGAATATGTGCGAAAATGCAAAGTATGTCAAACAATCACTGGAAGACGAAGGAAAGCAACATTTCCTTTACAACCAGTCAACATTGAACAACCTTTCAAACAATGGGGATTGGATGTCATAGGTGAGATATTCCCTAACTCTTCAAAACAACACAAATACATTCTTACTGACACATATTATTTTACCAAGTGGGTGGAAGTAATTCCACTAAGAGTAGTTAATTCTGATGCAATTATTGAATTCATTAATCAATTATCATAACCAGATTTGGCTTACCCAATGCACTCATGTTTGACAACGCATCTTATTTTTTTGGAAACGGTATGACTGAATTCACACTAAAAATATGTTTTAAATTAAAGTATTCTTCCAATAACTATCCTCAAGGGAATAGGTTAGCAAAGTCAACTAACAAAAATCTCATTAGAATCCTTAAACGGATTGTCGACCAAAGCAAAAATAATTGGCACAAATCTTTGACATTTTATTTGTGGGCAGACAGAATCACTGAGAAGGCTTCAATAGGCACTTCTCCATTTAATTTGGTTTATGGGAAAGAAGTTGTCATTCCATCAAATCTAGCTATTCCTTCTCTGGCCCGAGTGCAATTTATTGAAGAAACTTCCTCTTCTTCATTACAATTAAGGGAATATCAAATTCTCAAATTAAAAGAGGAAAGAGAGAAAGAAAAAATCACACATCTCTGTCATCAACAATTAGTGAAAACTTCTTTTGATGCAAGTTCAGTTTCCACCAAGTCATTTCAAATCGAAGATCTCGTCTTGAAATGGGACAAAGCACAAGAGGAAAAAGGTAAACACACCAAATTCCAAAGACTGTGGTTCAAACCATTTCAGATTGTTGAGAAAGTAGGCCCATCGGCCTTCATATTACAAGATTTATCAGGAAGAAGAGACTCTCTTCCTATTAATGGGCTTATATTGAAGAAATTATTTTCTTAGGAGATAACCGCTCCTAATTGTAACATTATCACATTTATCTTCTTTCAATTTTATGCTTTCTAGGAAAATAATGTTGAATAACATTTACTTTTGGCTTCACAATAAATATTTTAGAAATATTTTGATTTTTCGCTTCTACGGGTGGAGATTGTTAAGGAAATACTTATAAATTTTGAAAATTAGCTAAGTTCCATGAATCTCTAAAATTTTCTTTTCCACCAAAATTATTTATTCTTTAAGAATCCTCTAATTTTATTAAAAAAATTGTTTTATTATCAATCAAGAAAAGTATCTTTAATAGAGTAAAGACTATTTGCAGATAAGCATGTTCAATTCTATAATTGTCATCCAAAACTCTTAAGGGTTCAATCATTCTCCCCATCTAGTAAACTTTTCTCTTTTTAGAGCGTAATTCTAAAATATACTAAAACTTAAAATATTAGAGGTCTCATCAAGAGCCTGCTTGCCATGTTCATAGGGGAATAATAGATTGACATTGCCAATAATGCATACCAAAACAGGGTAATGGATTGAGATTAGTTTAATATTAAGACAAGAGGTCTCATCATGAGCCATCTTGTTTAGTCGAATTACAATTGGTGAATGGCATTGTCATTATTTGGCCACCAAATCAAGACAATGACTTTTGAGTAATAAAAAGAAAATTTTGCAAAAAAATAAATTGTTTAAAAAAGAAAAAAGAGAATAAGTATATAATTTTGGATTTATCTCTAAAAACTACACTCTTATCTGGATGGGATGCTGAACCATTGTTGTTTAAAATGTAACCCTATCGAGGCTATGGACGCCTGCTGGCAGCAGAGGCTCTACATGTGACAAATGAGTACATTAAAAAGTTGATCTGCAAAAGCCCCTTACTTTATTCTTAAAATTAAGTAAAGACTGATATAGACAAAGGAATTTTCATCTTTAAGAGGATATCAAATGATTTATAATTAGGTGAGTTTGTTCTTATTATTTAGAGAAATGTTACTTATCTAAAATATCATACAATTCCCATTTCCTAAACTATCTTTACTTTGAAATTCTTAGAAACTTCAAAATTATTAGAGATAACTGGTTCTTATAGTGAATCACCAATTGTTGTGTTGTACAACAACCCCCATTTATGGTAAAATCCTTTAAATAATAAATGGGGACCCTTTAGAAAATAATTTGGTTTAAATTCATTAAAATCCAAATATAAAATTCATATACCATGCTACATAGTGAAATCACATTTCGCATTTCACAAAGTGTTGTGTGCAACAATTAACGTTACCATTTGAACATCAACAATTTGTGATATACGGAGAATACATGAATATTCCTTTCCATTCAAATCATGTCATACATTTTGCATCGCAAAAAAGCAATAAAACATGTTAAACCTTCCTTTATGTATTTCGATATGGTGATGGACACGACAAACAAATTAAATGTTATATCAAAACATGTTCGCATCCATCAGATCACAATCTCACAAATCGCAGAATCGCAAAATCGGCAATCAAACTATTATGTAACGTTGTGAACAACCAATTTGCGAGAGAATCCAAACCCACTGACACGTCATTAAATCACATTTCAAGTATTAAGGATGGTAAGTTAACAATTTTTACTGATCTGATCCAAAAAGATCATTTTGAATACATTAATGTGAGTTAATTTGAATATTACGCAGATATCGTTTCAGGTTATGGATATTTATGATCCTGCAGCTCAAAAAATTCAATGTCTTCTCACCATTACGGGTACATTTAAGTGTTCCAGTTACATTGATTTGAATAAGGTTTTCATATCTACATGCTCTCATATTTCTATTTTTCATCCTCCGCAATATCATTCTCGTCTTCTTTGTGGTGACAGGAATATAATAGAGATTCAATTACTCAGCTTGATGGTCAAGATGAATAAGGGAAAGGTTACATAGTCCATGGCTGAAGATGTACTAGAATCATCACCTTTATTGTCTGATAGAACATGTTTACTAGAGTGTGGTATCGACTCCTAGGAGAATGTTTATGATATATTCGAAAAGGAAAGACTGAAGTAAGTGATGATAGATGATATTCAATCCTCAGACACTTCTTATCCTGAGGTCTCATGTTCTGTTTGCATAAGGTATCAGTGAGGCCAGAATTATTACCCTACACTGATATGGTGAAATGGGTTACTGAAAATGTGCACATTTAAGACAAAGAATTTATAACCTCAAGACAAGTGGTTATCGGCTGTTTTAAACCATAGGATATCAAAAGGATGTATAATTTACCTCAACCACACAAGGTTTATGATAAAGAATTTGTTGAGAATTTTTTGTTGAAAATGAAGAACCATCGGAAGTTATAAGGAAATGGAGGTCAAATCCTAGAAAGCACAAAATGGATAGAACAGGTATGTATTTAGTAGCTTCTCTTGTAGCTCCTTATTTATAAATCGCCGCAATGCTATGTAGATTATTTGGATATGTAGACACTACCAAGTTTTCAGTTGAATGAGTGCCTCTCATTAATGTTGCTTTGAATTCTATAATAATGGATTGGGCCACAAATTTGTCAAATAAATTAGCCCACCACATCATTGAATATAGGAAGAACCATTTTGTCACTACAACAACCATTCCTCCATTTTATATGTGTGCCTACATCATGGAAGTTGTGTGTTTCATTTTTCCCTTTCCAATTATGGGATGGAAATGGAGGCCTCGAGATCCCACATAAATGTAGAAATTTTGAATAATTTAACACATATTCAACAGAGATTATCCTGATCATGTACTATTCCAGAAAACATACACAATACATAAGCTCCTCTACGTTGATCATCAATATAGCAGCATCAATAACAATAAAACATCAAGA